>SZWC01011517.1:46776-66245 GCA_023375785.1 Penium margaritaceum | reverse complement strand
CCACGCCACGCCACGCCACGCCAGGCCAGGCCAGGCCAGGCCACCCCACGCCACGCCACCCCACGCCACGCCACGCCACGCCACGCCACGCCAGGCCAGGCCACTCCATTGCATCTCCATCTTTCCTTGGCTTTCACTGCTTGTGCAGGTTGCTTGAGCAACCTGCTTGTGCAGCTTACTCGTGCAGCTTGCTTGTGCAACCTGCTTGTGCAATCTGCTTGTGTTACCTGCTTGTGCGACCTGCTTGTGCAACCCGCTGTTCAGCCTGCTGCAAGAGGATTGGTGGTACGAGCACAAGTGCCAGGAGGCGTGTGAGGAGCTGCTGGAGATGAGCCGCGCCGCGGCTGAGGCAGAGGAGGAGGAGCAGCGCCAGCAGCAGCTGCATGAAGGAGATGAGTACAGAGTCGAGGGTGAGCCACCAGGAGCGGTGGAGGATGCGGCGTATGCAGGGGGTGGATATGGCGGATCGACCCAAGGTAGGGGAACAAGGCAAGAGTACTACTGACGACGCACTGCCGCCAACTCACACACAGACCAGTGGGGCTTAGCTGTCCATTTATCCAACTTGAGGCTGAGCTTCAAGCTACCAGACAGTTTGTGAAGTGCAGTGGATAATGTGACAAAGAATTTCTTCATCTCATATTCGATGAATGTTGCCAATCTGACTTCTCTTCCATTTGTATTCCGTGTGTTACAACTACCAGCTGAGCTGGTGGACCCGTCATATGAACACCTGGCAACATCTCTTAGTTTATTCTCTCTGGAGTTCTGAAAAGGTCTGTTAGGACTCAAACTTGCACACACTCACTCTCAACCGCACCAACTCCAGTCAGAGATTGTCTTGCGTACAAGCTCAGAAGGATGATTATCTACCAAGTTTCTCCGCAATCCTTTTCATGAGGAGCTGTATTTTCTACAAGCTCAGAAGTATGGCATTTGTGATAACCAGAGATACTTGGTTGTGCGCCGAACTCTTTACATACTTCTGCACAACATAGTTCGTAAGTCGGTTCACTAGTCTTTGTAGACTTGGCAGCAATGAACATATGATCGTAAATGAAGGCAAGGTGAAGACGTAGGCACAGCTATACATAGCATAGCAATATTCTGCCAACCAGGACCCAATGTTGGGGTAACATTTTCCTTGGACCTTTGTATGTGTTCATCTGGGAGATACTCAGACGGAAATGAGCACCATCTCTGACGCCCATTTCTAGTGGTCTTGGACTCAGTGTTAGTACACATTAGGTTCCGAATATAGTATCAAGTGATCAAAGATTCTGACATGAGTGTTTTCTGCCCAGACAGAAAAAATCCAGGTACATAGTCCTTTCTAACTTCTGCTTTGTAGCTGCATGTGAGACACATTCCCAATATCCCTAATTCAGAGACCGCAGATATCATGGATTGTGTTTGACCTGATACTAAGGAATGAATGAAATGAATGCCCTCGCATAACAGTCGCGAGGTACTACAATGAAGTATTGTACAGTCCCATAACGCACCTGCGTCACTCTAAAGCACGTGCAAGGCCAACAGCCGCAGCCGCATTTTGCAGGAGCAACAAAACAGCCTCACTTAGCAACTTCCTTTCGGAACATGCTGAAACGGCGATCACTGTCGTGCTCGTACGAGCTGCACCTTGCGATGCATACGCTGCACCTGCAAATCGTGTGACCGAGTACACCAGCAGATATGCCACCCAGACAATTGCACTGAAAACCACGTCGCAGCCGGTTTCAGCGACCGGAACTGCCTTTTCACTCAGCGCTGGCCAAGGATTCGCCAAACCTCGAGAACTTGCAGTCAGACTTCAGCGTGTCCGACGTCTGGTAGTCATCAGGCTGTCCGTCTAAGAATCCCTTGCCCAGCTCGCTGTCCGCCGCCACGTCGCGGCCGAGGAGCCTCGCCAGGGCGGTGTACTCGAGGGCGCGCTTCTCGCGTCCGGCCTGGAACGTCTGACCCAAAACGCCATGAGTCTGCTGCGTGGCAGCCACGTGGAGGAACTTCACGTTGATGTGGGCCATTGCGTCGTCAGCGGTCTGCAGGAGTGGGTGGGCGATGCGGAGGCGAATCTCGATAGAGAGGAAGTCAGCGATGTCCAGACGGTACACGTCCACCTCGAAAAAGCCTCCGCCGGAGGTTTGGTGCGGCAGCTGGGTCAGAGAGAAGCCGCCCTCGGCCTCGATCGCGTCGCCAGGTGCCATGCGGGGGAGGTCGTTTCCGTCGAGCTGGATGGAGCCGACGAGGCCGGCGTCGCGCGTCTGCGACTTGCCGTCGCGAGCCACCATCTTGAACGTGTGCCGCACCCCCGACGCGTCCAGCCACATAACGCCCAGCTCCTTGATCCATGTGCGCACGGCCATGCCGCTGCTCAGCACGGACGCACCGACGGTGCGGTGGTCGTAGTAGCCGCGCATCTTCATGTTCACCTGGAACTTCCTCTCGGTGATGAGGCAGAAGCTCTTGTCGGGAACGCCGTTGAAGTCGAAGTGAGTTCCGTGAGCACCCACAAAGTGCGGGTCGTTCTTGCCGCCGGCGCAGCCCTTGCCAACCACCGAAACGTTGGCGGCCATCTTGAGCGTGTTGTCAGTGGAGAAGGGCGAGTTGGAGCACTTGAGCGTGGGGCACGAAGGGTTGGTGCCGGGAGGGTAGATAAGGCAGAAGCCGCAACCAGTTGGGGCCTGTGCGGTAGTGCTGCCGGGACAGGTGGAGGTACCTACCACGAAGTGCACCCAGTAAGCGCAGTAAAACGACGTAGAGGTAGCTGCGTTCTGGTTCTGGCAGGCCTGGCAGCAAGCCCTACGCGTCACTGAGGAGGAGAACATCCAAGGAGCAGTGGCAAGCCGTACATCGGCGGGCCTCGGATAGCGCGCTGGAATGGGGAAGTTCAAGTTGTAAATGCCCCAGACGTAAGTAGTGGGAGTGGCCTCGCACTCGCACCGGGGACCCGGGAGAGGGCAACCCGTGGGCACTGTGGGTGAGCCACCATTGTAGGTGGTGACTTCGGTCCTGTAGAGCAACCAGTTGTTGGGACAGAAGCAGCGGTTGGTGGTGCAAGTCTGCGCCGCTGCTGCGCTCAAGTGCAAGGCCAGAATGGCCAGCACAGTCAGAAGTTGCGTCATCTTGTCCTACCCAGAGATGTAGCTAAAGACTCAGTGCACTTGCAATGGAGAAATCCTCAGGGAACTGAATGAGAAATGGTGGAGACGTCGGTGGAAAATACAACTGGAGGAGAGCGCAACCAGTCTTACCACTTTCGAGGACGGGACTCCCAATTGAAGACTCCCAAGCTGCTGCCACTGCTCCTAACGGGAGGCCAGGGCACGAACCGCAGGTGGTCGTTGCGACAGATCGATTGTGGCAGGTGCGGGTCACCGATGGACGCCGCAGACAACTGAAGTGCGATGGGGTCTACGCCTCCGACATGGCGAACCTGTCAGGGGGGCCGCGCGAGTTTGTCACCTTAGATCGCTGCCAGCCTGGGCACATGCGAGCCTCCTGCCGCGGCGGAGGTGTTGGCCACACAGCCGAAACAGTAACCAAAAATCGAAATGCCGCTAGAGTTTGCGGTGTAATAAAGAGATTACCAATTGGCAACCGGTACCTTAACGAAACGAAACTATTACCAAACCCCTTAGATTCAATGTTTTCAAAGTCTGGTAAAGGAGGGGCCGGTGACACGCCCTACCTGATTGGCCTAGCTTCCAGCATGCATTCTCGTTACCGCCGCACGTAAGGGCAAGAACCAAAGGAACCGACTGTTCAGGTGAACTTCATGCCTGCTCCTCCTGTTTTGTTCGCGGTTCACGACAAGTTGATAATGGGACAAACTAAAGATGCGACAAAAGGAGAACGACCAGCTGACCAATCCTCAGTGTCCTGCAAGGTCGATCCTGCACATACGCTAGTTTTCTTTGGGGGCAAACCTGTCCGAGACGATGACCTGACCAGTCGCCACTATATTCCGCAACGTTGTAGACATGAGGGCATAACTTGCATCTACTCTGGATTGTTCCCCATCGTAGATGTGACGGTCACCAATGACCGCAGGATTAATCCGTCAATGAATCGCGTTAATGCCACACTTCGACCTGACGTGAAACATTTACCTCATACGCTGCCCTAACGGCGCGCTTTCAAGGGCCCATGTGTTCGGAAACATAAAACTTAGAATTAAACTTAAAATAGGTAAGCACCGGAATTTAAAATCTGGAAAAACAGGAAAAAAAAGACCATTCAATCGAACCATCATCAAAGTTTAAGTCCGAGCGTCGTCGGTTGATGATAAACTACCAATCGGATATTTTGAAAAAGGAGGACAGCCAGAATCGCCAAGGCTTCAAAGCCTACCATTGAGCCGTTCATTTCGGCCTGTAACTTTGAAATTTTTTGCCAGGTTTCAGTGTCTGGCCGATGAGAAATCACAAAGGCGCAAACGCCAATGGCCTTCAGCGACAGATGGCCTCTCAAAAGAAACGTGAGGAAAACAGGATTATCTGGTCAATTCATCCTTTCTGTTGGCGGAAAGGACTTGGGGCAAACTTGACCGAGGCAATGACTTAGCCACTCGTCACCATGTACGGCTACAATGTATACACCACGGCATGGCAAGCGCCTACTTAAAAGAGCTACGTCCAACCAATCAGGTCGGCTTATGATTTCCAATAGCATAATCAGGTTTGAGCTTCGCATGGATAAGGAAGAAGATAGGCTCGAAATGTAGTGCACTTTGTTGGTTTTCGTGCATCTCTCATTCTACTCTCTTGTGTCCTCCCGGCTTGTGTACATCGACGTGCAGATGATTGACGACGAGACTTGACGCCGCTGGAGTGTCGCTCCACGCAGCCGACGCACGCTGATGCCCATTCACCCGTCACTGGAGCCTCCTCTGGCGATGCGCTCAACTCCATCGGCAGGCCTCCTTGGTGGTCGTGCCACCGCCGGTCACTGCCACTGCTAATGCTGTCTGCATGCACCTAGCGATGTGTCTGGCTATGGCATTGCGTCTGCAGCATCATGCAATGTCTAGGGTCCATGTCTCCTGTTGTATGGTCATATTTGGCATCGTCGAATATCATATGCAGTACTTGGGTTCGTGCAGTCATAACTTCTTGTAGCTGTTTTTCTAGCTGATTCTAACCGCACGACTGTGTTTGCAGCATTGGTATCATGGTATGGTCCATTTTTCAGGCAAAACAGACGACGCCCGGGTTTCGAGCTGTCGGGCGTCTGGCAGGGCTCACCGAGAAAACCATGCCTGCCAGAAAACAGGTCTAGCACTGTTTTCTGATTGGCTGGTTAGCTAAGTAACAAGTTCTACACTAGTGGGGGGGAGCTAGAACTTGGAGGGGTCTCCCATTGTTGCTCATTCTTCATCACTAATCAATTTCTTTCAGTTTTCAGCTACTTTCTGGCGCTAACACCGGCGCGCGCACTTCTGAGTAACAAACTCAGAGCTTCCACACTAATTCTCTAGAGCAGCAGAATGAGGGGCCAACAGACTTAAGCAACGAGCGTGGAAGCCCGCACGCTACATCGACAACGCATGCTGCCCCAACGTGCTGCCTAGGTTTCTAGCTTGGTATCAAAGCCAGAGGGTAGCAAAAGCAGCATAAGACTGGCGTACAAGTACGAGACAACGCCTGCGTACTCCCATACGTGATAGTGCAGGGGAAATGCTGCCGGGATTTTTCCGGCAGCATTGACCCGCCTGGTGGCGGCGTCAGATTTTTTCCCACAGCCGCTGGGCCAGGGGAAATGCTGCCGAAATTGTTTCAGTAGCACTGACCCCCACACGTGACAGGAGGAGGTGAGCGGCAGGCCGCGTCCAACACCTGCGGGTGACGACGCACGCGGCAACGTCACCTAGGGTCAGTTACTTGCACCAGCATGTAATAGTAGTAGCTTGCAGAAGCGGTAGCCGCAGGCAACGACAGCGAGCAGTGGTAGTAGCAGCCAGCAGCAGCTGCGTGCAGAAGTAGTAGCAGGCACAAGCAGTAATTTGCAGCAGCCCACAGCAGCAGCAGCAGCAGCTCGCAGCAGCAACGAGCAGCAGCAGCAGCAGCCCGTAGCAGCAGCGGCGGCAGAGTAGTAGTTGTAGTAGCGTGCAGTAGCAGCAACTGGCTACAACAGCCGTAGCAGCAGCCAGCCGTTATAACAGTTGTAGCAAGCAGCTGCTGCTCGCTACAACTGCTCTTGCTGAAGGTGCTTCTCACTACAGCTGCTGTTGTGGCTGCTGCAGCTGCTCCTACTACAGGAATAGCAGTTGTAGCTGTTGTAGGAGCAACAGCTGTAACTGGTACTCCTGCTGCTACGACTGGCTGCTCCTGTAGCCAACCGCAGTACCTGCTAGAGTGCACTGCGGCAACAGTGCTGCACTGTTGCAGCCGTAGCAGCAGGTACAGCAGCAGCAGCAGGAGTAGTAGTAGCAGCAACAACACCCGTAGCAACGGGCCCAACAACCACCACTACTGATGTCAGTATTGCGCTGCTGACGTCTATACTGACGTCACTGCTGACGTCATTGCTGGCGTTATCAACCAAAACAAAAAAACAAAAGAAGGGGTCAAGGGAAGGGGGAAGTAATCTTGAGGGTGGGCAGGACGTCCACCGGCCTCAGCAAACGTCACGTCTAACGCCAGCATCCCATAGAGAAAAAGATAAAAAACAAAACAAAGGGCATCACACCATGGCTGGTAGCCCCACTAGGGAGGGGTCCTTCTCTGTTGGGTAGACCCCCACCCCCCCTTTCTTGTAGCGACTGTAGAAGCAGCAGCAGTAGTAGTAGCGGCGGCAGCAACAGCATCAGCAGTAGTAGTAGCAAGACTAGCAACAGCAGCAACAAGAGCAGTAGGAACAGCAGGAGAAGCAGGAGCAGCAGCACTAGCAGGAGTAACAACAATAGAAGAAGCAGCAGCAGTAGTAGCAGCAACATGAGGAGCAGCGGCGCCAGCAGTCCTTTGACATTGTTGGCGACAACCCTGACCCCCTCGCTGCTTTTCAGCAACAGCTCGCCGCCCTGACGCAGCAGCTCGCGGCAGTGCAACCGTTAGTTTCCGAGTTTTCCCCCAATGTGCCTACGTTCTTCCCCCCTCCACGGCACACTTGCCCAGCTGTGTCTGCTGCCACGCAATATCTGGTGTAGCAACAGACTCTACGCCAACGGCAGACAGTGACCTCCGTCCTTGACCCCACTCTGGGTGCCGGCTGCAGGCAAAAGGACTTTGAGACGCCGCCGTTGCCGCTTCAGGCCTGCGAGCAGTTCCGAAGCTGGGAGCTTAGCTTTTGCATGTGGGCGCAGGGTGAGGGCCTGTGGGCATACTACACCCTGCCGTATGATGCCACCCTGGCCGACCAGCTGTATCACGGTGGTCGTGCTGTCCGGGCTCTTGTCCCTATCGCCCCTACGGCTTCCCGCCTCACCTTCGAGCCCTTCTTGGGCGACTTCACCGTTAGCGCCACCCCAGACCCTGCAACCGCGTGGCACGTTCTCACTCGTCCCCATCGTCTGTCCAGCAATAGAGACTAGCCGCCTGCTGCAGGAGTTCAACTCCCTGCACATGGGGGAGACCGAGACGGTCACCTCCTACTATCAGCGGGCGGAGGACATCCTTCGTCGCCTCAGGACCGCTACCCCACCCCCTTTGGCCGCGCTCCTCACCATCAAGCGCGGTGCCACCGAAGCGTACGCGGACGTCTTCGTCCACTACCCTCACGACGTTCTCTCCACCATGGCGGCCCAGGGCACCCTCATGCCCTGGGCCTACGAGCTCTTCCTCCGCATCGAGGAAGCCCGTTCGGAGTCCCGACTCCAACACACGCCTAGGCCGTCGCCTCCCCTGACATCGCCTCCCCTGTCGACGCCTCCGTGGCCGTCACCTCCCCCGCCGCAGCTACCTCATCCTCGTCGGGGAAGAAGAAGCGTCAAAAATAGAAAGGCAAAGGTCAGCAATAGCACCCGCAGCAGTCGTTGACCGGGTCTAGCGCTGGCAGCTCGGTCTGCCACAACTGTGGTCAGCCCGGGAAAGGGTGGTACACATGCCCTCTATCGACGGATGATGCCCGTGTCATCACCACCATGCGTGGCCAGCGCGAGCGCCGTCTTTCCTCTGCCGCCGTGACTGTCGCCGGCTCTGACACCTGCGCCTCGTCCGCCTCCATCAGCCGACGGACTCACTACCGTCACCTGCCCTACCACACTACACGCGTGGCCCAAGAGGCAGCCTCCAACCTAGACCGTCGGTGAGCGCACAAACCGTCGCACCGCGCTCCGTGTCGCCTGGACCCCCCGTGGCTCCACGTGTCTCCTCCGCTCCCACGATCGTGAGTGGGGATCCTGACACCAAGGCCCTCGGCCTGACCACCTCGGCCATCATTGCAGACCTTCACCCGGGCTTCGCACTGGGCTAGGCCATGCTTCGTCATGAGCATCGGTACGTTGTTGCGGCTGTACTCACTCGCATCCCACCTAGGGCTCGAGTTGCACACGCTCTCTCAGTCCGCTCCACAGCACGCCCGGAGGACCCAGAAAACCTCCGCGAGGCACGAGCCTCTCCTGAGGCCACACACTGGGACACCGCCTGCGCCGATGAGCTCGTCGCTATCCGACAGCACCACGTGTATGACCTCGTCGACCTTCCCACAGGACGGAAGGGCATCGGTGCCAAGTGGGTCTTTCGGCGCAAGTGGAAGCTCGACGGTTCCTTGGACAAGTACAAGGCCCGCCTTACAGCCGAGGGGTTTGCCCAGATTCTTGGGGTCAATTACAACCAGATCTTTGCCCCAGTTGGCCGGTTCTGCACCAGTCGGGCACTCTTCAGTCTGGTCGCCCAGCACGGGTGGGAGCTGCATCAGATGGACGTGAGCAACGCTTTTCTCCATGGTTCACTGGAGGGTGAGGAGCTCTACATGGTGCAGCCCCCAGGCTCCGACGATGGCACTGGGAGAGTCTGGCGACCGCGTAAGGCCCTTTATGGCCTGAAGCAGTCGCCTCGGTGCTGGAACCAAGAAATCAGTAGTACGCTCCTTCGTGGCGGGCTCCAACGTAGCACCGTTGACCCCGCACTGTTTGCCAGCCCGCGAGGCCAGACCTTCACCGCTGTTCTCGTTTACATCGACGATCTGCTCATTGCATCGCCAAACACGGCTACCATCCAGCGTGTCAAGGATCTGCTGCACGCCGCCTACAATATGAAGGACCTTAGGTCTTCCAGAGTCTTCCTGGGCATAGAGCTCGAGCATGATCGCTCCCAGGGCGTCCTGCACATCCACCAGGCCGCCTATGTGCAGACATTGTCCACCTGCTTTACGGAGGATTTGCTACTCGTGCCGAGCGCATCCTCACCCATGTCACCCGATGGCCAGGCGAAGCTGAAGAGTCCTAACCCAGCCGTTGTGGGGGAGCCAGTTGACGTGACCACATACCTGCGAGTCATCGGGTCAACCAGTTTTCGTGCATCTCTCATTGTACCTTGTTGTGTCCTCCCAGCTTGTGTACATCGGCGTGCAGATGACTGACGACGAGACTTGATGCCGCTGGAGTGTCGCTCGGTGGAGCCGACGCACGCTGAGGCCCATTCACCCGTCATTGGAGCCTCCTCCTCTGGCGATGCGCTCAACTCCATCGGCAGGTCTCCTTGGTGGTCGGGCCGCCGGCGGTCACTGCCACTACTGATGCTGTCTGCATGCACCTAGCGCTGTGTCTGGCTGTGGCATTGCGTCTGTAGCATCATGCGATGCCTAGGGTCCATGTCTCCTGTTGTATGGATCTGTTCGGCATCGTCGACTGTCATAGGCACTACCTGGGTTCGTGCAGCCATAACTTCTTGTAGCTTTTTTTCTAGCTGATTCTGACCGCACGACTGCGTTTGCAGCGTCGGTGTTATGGTATGGTCCAGTTTTTAGGCAAAACGGACGACACCCGGGTTTTGGGCTGTCGGGCGTCTGGCAAGGCTCACCGAGAAAACCCTGCATGCCAGAAAATAGGTCTAGCACTATTTTCTGATTGGCTGGTTAGCTGAGTAACAAGTTCTATACTAGTGGGAGGGAGTTAGAACTTGGAGGGGTCTCCCATTGTTGCTCATTCTTCATTGCTAATCAGTTACTTTCAGTTATCAGCTGCTTTCTGGCGATAACACTGGCGCCCGCACTTCTGAGTAACAAACCCAGAGCTTCTAGACTTAGTCTCTAGAGCAGCAGACTGAGGGGATAGCAGACTTAAGCAACGAGCGTGGAAGCCCGCACGCTGTATCGGGAACGCATGCTGCCCCAACCTGCTGCCTAGGTTTCTAGCTCACTTCCATCGTCACATCAACTCGAATGACGACGAAGAAGGATAGATGATTATCTGACCAAGCGAATAGAAGTTCCAAGAACTTCTATTCGGTTTCGGCAAATTTGGTAGAGGTGATGACCTGACCAGTGGCCACTATACTCGGCGACAACGTAGACATGAGGGCATGGCAAGCACCAACTCTAAGTTATAACTTATAAAGAATTGGATGATGAGAGATGAAAACAACACTAATTCACCGATAAATCGTGTGGGTGCCAGAATCCGAGCCGACATGAACCTTCCACCTCCTACACCACCCCAACGTCGAGCGTTCGAATGCCAATGTATTTCAGGGACAAATGAATTCAAGTTATTCAAAGTGTATCATCACCGACATAACATCTTTGAAAATGCAAGAAGAAACAGATCCTTCAATCAAACCATCTCCAAAGTTCACTTCCAAGCGCTGTCGGTAAAGGAAAACAAATAGTTGGGGCTGTTTGAAAACGAGGACGGCCAGAAGTTCCTAGGCATCAAATGAGCCGTC
The DNA here is from genome assembly GCA_023375785.1 of Penium margaritaceum. Taxonomy (NCBI): domain Eukaryota; kingdom Viridiplantae; phylum Streptophyta; class Zygnematophyceae; order Desmidiales; family Peniaceae; genus Penium; species Penium margaritaceum. The sequence goes on along the minus strand of SZWC01011517.1, from coordinate 55,422 downwards.
GAGTAGTTCAGGTCGGCCTGTAATCTTGAACACTTTCGTCGGGTTTGACTCTTTGGTCGATGCGGAGTTGAATAAGCTCGAACGCTGGTAGCCTTCGGCGACCTATCACCTCTCATAAGGGTAACGAGGAAAACAGGATCATTTGACCAATTCATCCATTGGTTTCGCTATCCTTTGCTTTTGGCTGTTTTCTACCTTGAACTCTCTACATGACCTCACTTGGACCATCACACATGCCTCTATAGGGGGATTTTGTTCTTATGTAAAGTGACATTTGAAGGTGGCACGCAACATCATGCATGGGTGATCCAATACTCTCAACGCACTAAAGAAAACCTACAAGCCCCTACTACCGCAGGGCCCCATATGAGCCCGTGCATATGTGAAACCCTAAAGTTCTCAGCCAGATCCACTTGCAAAACATCATAAGACAGCAAAAGCCTGTTGGACACGCAATCTCAGGCTCTTTTAGGAGCTTGGTATGGATGTGTGATGGTCTACTTAGCCTTCGTCTGCTAACATTGCTCCGTCCACAATTGGGGCAGCGTGTGCTCCGTAAGGCATAGGTCGTAGTCGTAGTGGCAGCAATCGTGTGGGTGGCGGTGGTGGCAGTCTGAGTTCTAGGTGCAAATGCAAAGCATCCACCCCTTTAGCGTCCTTCTCAACATCTTGTGTTGCCATATGCTCAAAACATGGCAAGTCTAACTACTCTGCACAGTAATGCCCTCGCATTCTATGTTTATTGCTTGGTCTTCACCATGGGTGATCTCTTCCCTTGCACTAACAAATGCCCGAGTCTTTCTTCCAGCGCCCCACCGCACCCAATACCAGGCCCTCTGCCTCCTCTGGTATCTGCCCATCATCTATTCATATCTAAATGCATCATGTTCTCCTCCCCTTTGCCTCCCGGCCTTGGATGGCCATTCTCTACAACTGACCCTCCAACTACGGACCATATCCCTTAGAATGCTCTCATCCATCTTGGCTTCATGACAGTGATTCTAGCCACAACGAGTACCTTGATGGATCACGTCGTGGTGATGGACGTGCCATCAAGCGTAACCTGGAGCACACTCTGTCCGACATGCTCAGTCTTCGTAACAAGGGAGATGTGAATGTGGTAAAAAAATGGCATGCTTTTACGTTTTCTCATCTCAATTCCAGAAGAAGATGAAGGAAAAGAGGAACATAAGGGAAAGAAGAAGGATGATATAGCAAACCTCATTTGCTAGTGGGTAGAGGAGTAGATAGAAGCCCTCGGAACGGAATGGTTTGCCGCGGCGGCTCAACCAGCGGGTAAAATCCCACGGGGTGGGCACCGCAGCGCGACCCACCGACCAACGTATCGTCATAGGGCAGGATTCTGCAGGATATTCCCTACTCTGCTGATGTCATCGGATGGACCTAGACGGTCCATCCTCTTCCACTATAGCTAGTTACTAACCAATCAGCGAAAGGGGGAAGCGTGACCTGGCAGATATTCATATTTGGGATAATACCCAACTTACCCAGATTACCTGTTTGGGTATGTAAAACACCCGGTTGGTATATCCTGGTCGGTTCTACCCAAGGGATATAGACCTATACTACGACTAGGCCGCCGTGTTACATTCCTCCCCCTTTAGCTACAAATCGTCCTCGGTTTGCAAAGGAAAAGAGATTCACTTGTCAAACTAACCACGTGGGAAAACAATAAAGAGTGAGTGAAACGTCAAGTTGACGCTTGTGTTCACAGGAAGCCGTGTGAGACTGGCTATGCGGACACACGATTAGCTTCATGCCGAAGCAAGAATTTTCATCACAAGGAGCCAAAAGAAGATCCTTACACATGTGGCTTTGGTTCTTGAAGGTTCGGTGAAGTTTCATGCACCGACTTTGGTAAGACATCGCTCATCTTATGTTGACACAGCAACAACATCTTCCATGCTTGAGTATGGGGTTTTCATGCTGGATGTCGAAGAGAAAGTTGTGAGATGGAAAATGAATTTCCTACTCGGCTTTGTGGGTGTTCAGCCTTGGAATTGCAGCGACGCGTACTCCCCCTTTTGCTGAGGAGCATCCTCGCGACAAGTGCCCGGAAAAACTCTTGTCGGGCCGCAACAATGTGCCACCGTTCCCAAAGGAAAAATCTCTTCGTTGGGCATACGCCAGGGTGGTACCCCGGGGGCGTGGCCAGTCAAACTCAATCTCATCCTCCACTAGGGTTTCAACTAAGGAAACCCCAGGGAAGTTTTACATGTGGTCAGGTTCACATGTGGCTACCATAGCCGGCTCAGTTGGGTTGGCTGAACAACCATTCGCGATTGAGCCCTTGGCTCGAAAACTGATATGGTGGCCGGTGTCGACGCCATGAAACAAGTGTAGACATGTCATGTGACGATGCTTACGGACCAACTGAACATTGCAGACCACATGGTCTTACAATGTATGAGACATTGCCAAGCGTGTCCGATGCATGACCTTGTCATAGCATAGGTCTCCCAGCACACATGTCTACCATAGTTTGATGACGGATGAGACTGTCATTTGGTAGTACGGAGACCTAGATGGAAGGCACCTGAAGCTTGCCGTCCCCGCACTCGACGGGCGAGTGGGTACCATCGGATGCCATGTGGTCTAAGACTTTCCACCTTGCAGAGATTATTCTGCGTAATGTGATGTACTTGGACACACAACCCACCTTCTCAGACTAGAAGAGTGTTCATTGCACGTTGCAAAGGTGCCAAGTACACATTCTTGAGTAACGCGGTGGATGAGACCCGACGTTATGACTGTCGTAGGAGATGGATAACAACATACCACATGAATTTGTGTAGTTTTGTATTGCACAAGTGTTTTTGAGTTACCCAGACACATCAGTAGCATGACTGAAGGTGTGAAATGGGTCATTCCTGTGGAAGTTGGGAGCTTCGTGTGTGATCTCTCAAGGAAGGTGATCAAACTCGGATTACTTGAGTAACATCAATCAACTTTAACATTTCTTGCATCCCATACTTGCTGGGGTGAAAAGAAGTTGGAATGTTGTGTTCCTTGGTGTGTTTTGTGCCTTGCGTGTACAATACTAAGGCATGTCCACAGTACGTGTCGATCCTTAAAGGAGCACGTAAACATCCAAGGATGCCCTGTGCTTCCCAAAACATCTGGGAGATGTCCAAAGAGCAGCATTGGAAAGCATTGGTGAAAAATCACACTGTCCCGGTATGTGGATCATTGATCATTGCTCATTGCCTTTGAAGGCTACACCTGGTGCTTTTATTCACTCTAGGAGTCTGCAACCAACGGTGAACACCAGAGTGTCCTATGGGTAGACCATACCACCATGAGTTTGACGAAACATCGTCATCCAATGGGAATATCATTGGGTTGTACAGCATGATATTGTTATGTGACCACATAACTATGCTTACATTATCACAGTATGACCTGGTTCCAGTGCGTAAAGCAGGCATTGCACCCATCGCTGATGAGTGAACAAGGGCGTCATGTACATCCCAATGGAAATCAAACAGTGCTCTATAGATGAGCAACTGTCAGACTGGATCGGCAAGGAATCCAGCAGTGCACATTCTGCTAAAGTGGATTTCATCAGGATGATGACTCAAGAGCACGTAGTGTGCATGACAAAATGAGGGACTGAGTGGTTTCAAATCTACAACTATACTAGCTCAAAATCCAGTTGTAATGATTTAGATGCTAGGTAGATGGCACCGTCGGTAGAGGTGTCATCCAAGATATTGTGCAGTTGGTTGGGTCATGTTAGGTTTGGCCTTGCCATGTGTATGGCGGGCATGAACATCCTTGGTGTATTTCGAGTACTGACACACATCCATGATGGTGAGTGTCCTCGATAGTAGCAAACTTGCATATTGTCTTCCCGAGCCCTAGCTGTAGCATAGCAGATCGAGGATCATGAAGCACCTAACACGTGGAGTATTACGCTTCATGATCCAGCCAACATCAAGCTTTATGGGAGGGTGACATGTGTCACAATGTGAGTACATACCCCTCTTACCGCTTCTCAACCACGGTGTCCCCATGCTTGCAAACATGGTTGAGATTTGACCATTTTGGCCATCATAGTCCATTGTGGACTACATCATGCTAGGAGAAACCCTCGTAGTGGAGACAAGGTGGAAGCTTTCCTCCTTGTATCGTAAGTCATTGTGTATATGGCCATGGAGAAGATCCATGACACATTCAACAATGTCCCATTCAACAACGAGGGACATTGTTGAGTGACATGGGTCAAACACAGAGAACATGGAGGTACAACCATGTCTCCTTGTGCTATGTAGCACCTTGCTCAAACTGAGCATCTTAAGGTGTTATAACTTGCAAAGAGCATGCCTGTGATTAAACACCTTAGTATGAGCTTGATTGACCGCCCATTTGGCCTTGTGCCAAATCGGTGTTAGAGGATGATGCCTTCTTGAATAGAGGTGTGCATCTACCATAAACATAGGATTGACGAGCAGCCAATGTTCATGTTGGGTACTTGATGCCACAGACAAGTGAGTTGACACATTTCAAGTAAGTCATATGGCCAGATGTATCGGCATTGGTATGATTGACCTGTAACATGTCCTGGGTACATAATGTACTATGTACATGTAGTCCAATGGACAGAGAGATAGACAATGTTCATGACCTGAACGGTGTCAATTCATGGTATTCCTTCAAGCATGAAGGCTACCAATTGCACGTGTCACGTATCACGAGCTTAGAGCCTCATGGCCTTTGTTGTGTACAAATGAATCTGCTATCATGGATGACATGCATTCCGGCCCATTGTCTTGCCATTATTGACATGCGTTTGAGCATTGTCGTTCATCATGCAGCACCAAATGGTTTGACACCAGTAGCTCTGTCTATGATATGATACGACTCAGACACGCTTGTTGAGGTCGCTTTGATGTTGTACTATATGCATTGTGAGCCTGTGCCTCAGCACATGTGCTTCATAAGGGTGTTCACGAGTCCGGACTCGCGATTCCTGGGAAAAAGCTTGGATCCCGAGTCCGAGTCCTACGTGGGACTCGAACTCGCGAGTCTTGTCACAAAGAGGACTCGGACTCACGAGTCCGCGGCCAGACTCGCAAGTCCGGAAACTCGCGATTCTCGACGCTGATTACTCGCGAGTCCAAAGTAGATATACTCGCGAGTCCACTCAGTGTACGTGTCACCCTTGTGAGGAAGCATGTTCAATGAGTTTCTCACTCTTTACTTGTCCATAGTCTAGTCATTTCTCTTGTAATCATTAATGGTCTATGGCATGGATTATCCACGCACTACACTTAACACATTACACGTTACAATTCTAAGTAACAGCAGACATATTGCGTTTACACTCCCTATACCTCCTCTCTGTTCTGCAAGTAGTACTTTGGTCATGAAACTACCACTGTTGTACAAGTGCTATTTGCAACTGCTCAAGTAGCAGTTTACACAGTCATGTAACCACTTTGTGCAATCACCCTTGGTTTTTCTTGCATGAAGCACTTAGCTTTGACACTTGGCAACAAACTGTGGCAGGCCAAAACAAAGCAGGCTTGAGAGAAGTGCAGTAAAAAGAAATTTGACAAACATTGTAGAAACGTCTGACATTTCATAAACATCGTCATCAATGCCTACGTCATCTCCTCCATTCTCACCCTCATGCTCATCCTCATCATCATCACTGTCACTGTCACTCTCCTCGCATTCTTCTCCACCCTCCTCCCCACCCTCATTCTCTGTTGTAGTTTCTCCCTCTGCTTCCGTTGTCAGAGCTGCCTTTGCCGCTTTCCTAGCAGCACGTCCTGCTGCCTTCTCCTTCCTCTCCACCTCTTCTAACTCTTCTGAAATCTGCCCGGAAGGATGCACGGGGAAGTCTTTCAGAGCTGAGTCATTGATCCATGTTTTCAAGCACAGCAAATCGTGCACGGTAATCTGTGACAGTGAATGCCTAAAGTCTGTCACCACACGTCCCCCAAGCGAAAACATCCTCTCGCTTGGCGTGCTTGTGGCAGGCACAGCTAGCAGGTCCTACACACACAGCGCAAAAGTAGGGTACTGCCGCTCGTTCTCCTTGTAGAAGTTCAAAATGTTGCACTTTTGTCCTGCCTTCATGTTCTTCTTGTATGCATCCACCTCCTCCTCCAGAGTGTCTGGCACCACGACTGTTTCCTCTGCTTCGGGCTCGTCGTACATGGTGTCCATGGGGTCCTCCAGCGCTGCCTCTAGTATGCTCTGCCTTTGTCGCTTGCGTCCTTGCTTTGCTGCAGCAGTAGGACCACTGAGCTGCTGCTGGCTTGATGCTACTCCTGCTGCTACCTGTGTACCGGTCTCGTCTCCTACTTCATCCTCAGCTGCTACATCTGCTGCCGCCTCTACTACAGCCTTTGCTGCTCTCTCTGCCTATGCTGCCGCTTTTGCCTCCCGCCGGGCTTGCACCTTAGTGAAGTACGGCTTCATGAACTCCAGCACCTTGACTTCCAACTCCACCACAGACTTGATGCCCAGGAGCTGCAACCACAAAGGTAGGACCACGACCAAGGTTAGCATGTGTGGAAGTTGAAGTACAAAGAGGGGGGGAAAGAAGTAAAATACACATATACACCTTGTGAACACACTCAAGATATCGGAAGCAGAAACACGGGTCCACTGCAGTGGCGACCACATGCCGCACACTGCACTTCGTAACGTACTTCTCCAGCTGCATTTGAATAGATAAACAAAAAACACAGCAGGAGTTGGTGACAGCAACACCAAGTGATAAGAAAAAAACAACAACAACCATCAACACTACCACCACCACCCCCACCACCACCACCACCAACACCACCGACAACAGCAGCAGCAACCCACCTTGTCCATGCTGCTCTTGAGGCCCGGTTCCAGAACGAGCAGGAGTTTCTCAGTTGCGTCCAGGACGGCCCTCCTCTCCGCTTCTTCTCAGCGGCAGCAGCCTTCACTCTCCATCCGTGCAGCCTCTGCATGATGGTGCTGAAAAAGGGGAGCACGAGGGAGAGGGTGGGGTAATCTTGCCCTGATATGTCCTCGGTAAAGCCCTTAAAGAGCTTGAGGATTGCAATGACCAGACCCAGCATCTCCCAACCTTGACCAGAGGGGATGAGGGCCGGTTCCCGACTTTGAAGCCACTCATCAATCACGTCCTTCAATCTCACTACACGTTCACACATATGCAAAGTGGAGTTCCACCGCGTGGGTGTGTCGTGGTGCAAAGAAAGGTAGTTCAGACCGTGAGCATGGCAAGCATTGATGACACTCATCTCTCTCTTTGCCGAGCGCGAGACATAGCTGACGATGTCTCGGGCGGTTTTCAAGTGCTCCTCCACTTGCTCAATGGCAATCAGGTCCTTCACTGCCAGGTTTAGTACATGCCCCATACACCGTATGTGACCATCCTTGGTGAAAGCGTTGTTTTGGAGTGTCAAAACGTTGTCGACAACACTGTCGTTGACGGTGTCGTTGTCGACTGTGAGGCAGTAGATCTTGCCCCACAACCCCCATTCCTTCAAAGCTTATGCAAAGAGGTCAAACACGCTGGCAACCGTGGCATCATCTGAGCACGATGGAAAAACTAGAGCCACACTTTGCATCTGCCAGTCTGCAATCCAGTGAGCGGTTATGCCCAGGTACTTATGGTTGGCATGTGACTGCCAATCATCTGTTGTGAAAGACACACCGGTACACACAACGGCAAACATCTTGAACAGTTTCTTACAAAAAGCTGTCTCCCCATTTTTGATGAGGCGGGTGAGAGTGATGCGCCCGGACACGATGGCGAACGGGTTGCAGTAGAGAAATGCCACCCGCAGCCAGTGTGGCTCGATGGACAAGAACGACTGGTTCTTGTCCACGACGTGCTTCCACAGGCACGTCTGAAAGTACCTCTTGTTGAAGTAGACACCCACACCTGCCACTCCACGCGCCACTACTATGTTGGTGTGGTCAACCTCGACCGCAACTGCTACAGCATGTCCTGTTGCCTTCTCCAAGGCTTGCTGCGCCTCTGTTGCTTTCAACTCCTTACAACATTCATTGTGATCCACCCTCAAGTGCTTCCACATGGAACTAGTATGGCTGTCCGTCATGGCGAATGAGCCTTTCAGTCCAGTCCGGTTGGCTGGACAAAGGGTGCACCATGCTCGTGGCTCACCCGAGATGACGACTACCTCAAAGACGGTCCAGATGACCGACGGCTTCTTAGTGCGCTTGTCGAGCTTCTGCGTCTTAGGGTTGATTGTGGCCTGGACTAGCCTCTTTGGCCCTTTGACAGTAGAGGCAGCAGGATTCACCTCCTCTGTCGCCATGGTGACGGACCTGCTGGTGAGGTTGTGAGTAAGGCTTGGAGGCTGACACTTAGCGTGGAGTGTAGGCGTGGGTGTCCTGGTACCCCGCTGGTAAGCGGGGGGCTGTGAAGCAAGGCAACAGTGCCGCGAAGTGAGTTGAAACCCCGGGCGGGTTCCCTCGCAGCATCAGCGGGCAGCCCGGAACTTCGGGCAGCCGGCTGACTGGACCACTTGGTGTACCGAGTAAGGGGTGTCAGGGGGTAAGGGGGTAAGGACCTCGGAACATCAAACTACAGAGTTGTCGTCGTACAGAGTCGATCCGGAGCTCTCGCCGGCCGCCACCGCCCCCCCC
>SZWC01011517.1:17251-42879 GCA_023375785.1 Penium margaritaceum | reverse complement strand
AGAGAGAGAGAGAGAGAGAGAGAGAGAGAGAGAGGAGAGAAGGGCAGGTAGAATAGGATAGAGAATGAAGTTTATTGTGATTCTAGGTCTTATGGATGTATCTATTCCAAGAGCAATGGGTCTTACTATGGAACTCCTTGCGATGCCATTGCGACTCACAGCTCATAAACTGGTTGAGCGTGGTACATGTTAGGTCTACGTAGTGGATTGGACAAAATCTTTGGCCGACTAGGCCAAAACGGCGGTGCTTTGAGGATCTCTGTGCCTCAAGCCATCCCGTCCATCCGCTCACAAGCCAGGGATCCCCACTTGATCCACTTGGCACCGGCCACACGTTTCACTCTTGATGCCTAGGAGTGAGCCGCCCTCGACATCTGCACATCGGACTCAAACCCCGGTACTCTGATACCAATGTAGTGGATTGGACGGTATCCTTGGCTGACTAGGCCAAAACTGCATTGCTTGAGGGTCTTCGACCCTCAAGCCATCCCGTCCATCCGCTCATAGGCTAGAGACCCCCGCTCGATCCACGTGGCGCCAACCACGCGTCATGCTATGGAAGCAGATGGAAGCCATGGAAAAGCAAACACAAGTATTGGAGCAACAATCCACCATAGTCTAGCAGGTGAGAGCTTGCTAGTCGGGCCGCACGCATTGGTTGGTGAGCAAGGCTTGCCGGTGATCTAAGGAAAAATCTCAAAGTCTGCGCAAGGACCGTGCTACCAAGATTTCACCCAAGATAGGTTTCTTCGAAAGTGGTATTCTAACTACCTACCACATGTAGATTTACAAGTCACAACTAGGTTTTACAATCCAAAAACCCACTTGATGTCAGTTTTAGCTCAGAGACTAGAGTAGGTCCCACATGCAATACCAAGAAAGGCTCAATTCCAATAGGCCATGACAATGAAGTATATTCACCATGCGTTCAAGATGGAGACTAAACCCATGAGGAGTGCAGCTTGTGTACGGATCACATGCCTTTACAGTGTGTCGCATCTACTCACTCCCACCGGCACTCCCTTTATAATCATGACCACCATAAGTAAGAGGTATAAAAACTGAGGATCAATACGCTCCCTTGGATGAGAGTGTGTTGGGATTGAACCTTATTGTTGCAGCTGAAGGAGTGAAGGAGCGGGAAGAGCCTTGGTGAGGAAATTTTCCATTTGTGCCTTCCCATTGATGGCACACACCTCCGTCACCCCTACCTCCATGTTTTCTCAAGCAAAATGATGTTCCACCTTGATGTGCTTTGTGTGTGGATACAAGACAACATCATGAGTTTTAATGTGACTTGCGGGTGAGTTTTCACTATGCAACAATAAAACAATGATATGAGTACCCGATTCTTCAGATAGAGGTATAAACTAGATCCCTTCAGACGTTGCTTTACTGAGTCACATGTGTTCTACCTCAGCAATGCTGCATGCCATGCACAACTATTTTGTACTACGTTGAGACATGCCAGTTCCCTAGACATGAAACAAACAACCACCATGACTACAAGATGCGTGATCACAAGCATAATCACGGTAAAAAAAACCATCTAGAATTGGGATTTCATAAGGGCAAGAACCAGTTCCCATGTAGCTGTGTCAAGCACATAAAAGATTCAACAATGCTCCATGCTCTATGATTCCTGATCAGATTAGGAAAACACACTGACCATACAGGCAATGTCAGGCCATGTGGTGGAAGCAAGGTACGAGATCTTTCCTTGTGGAGTGTTGGATATGTGCTAAGGCCATACTTCGTACAACCAACAAGTGTGCATAGACATCAAGGCTCATGGAGTATGCTATTGTGGGATATGATGTACCAAGTGCTGTAAGCATGTAGTAAGGTGGGCAATGAATCTATCTTGATGAAGGGTCAAGGTCCACGTCATGTGATCTCCTATAATGGTCATGCCAATAAAGTTTTGTGTCCCAACCAGGTCTGTCATTTTGTAGTAGGGGTCGTGGGTAATGCCGTGGTCTGGATAATGAGTTTGACAAAGGGAGACATGATTAATGAAGCATCCATGTAGATGAGTACAGGAATGTAAGAACCACTTTCCCATCATAAGAATAGTGAAGAGTCACACAGACTATGTGTGAACCCAACATAGTATATGGTAGAACAATTTCTTTGTTCCAACACCGAAGGACCTAATTTTTACTGTACATGACCTTTTGTAGGAGCCACACACAAATTGCTCCATCCTCATATCCCTCTGGCTGCTTCACATAAAGTTATTCCTCCAATGGGCTGTTCATTAAGAAGGCACACATGGATGAGATACTTATCCATTGGATGGATGTCCCATTCCTCACGTGCAACTACTGCAACCAAGGTATGACCAGTCCCACACTTCCCCATTGGTGCATATGTGCCTATGGAGCCCTGTCCTTGAATCTCATGAAACCCTTTTGTCACAAGGCGGGCCGTGTGCTTCTCAATTTGTCCTTTGAGTTTGAACATCCATTTGAAATCAATGACCTTGCAACCAAGTGGTAAGGACACCAACTTGTACACCCAATGCTCAAGCAAGGCATTCACTTATACCATCATTGACTTTTTCCATTATGTGGCATCAAAACTCCCACTCGCCTTAATTGGAGTTAACGGTTCCTCTGTAGTGTGATCCATTTATTTAGTGGTGACTGTGTGGTACAATTGTATATATTCAACACTTAGAAGATCATGCAAGGATCACCACATTGGTTTGGGTGGTGGTATATGTGTACTACCTTCATCTACTTGAGAAGCCAATGATGTGATGCCCGGGGATAACTGGGTGGCACTAGAGCTGATGCTGACAAGATACATCGATAAAACCAGATCTCTTGGTCCAGGACTTGCGGAGTTGATACCAAGTGTTGGTCAAGACATTCGACTCGACTCATGTACATGAGGAGGTACAAAGACAGGTACACTCACAGACTACGGCTAGTGCTATGGTGAGGATAGGGAGGGAACATGACATAGTGTTTGGAAGATCTTATTGGGCATGTAACCTAGAAAAGAGGCTTCACGACTTTCTAAGAGGCAATGTTTCGTGGCATCTCAAAACTGCCATGCCTTGGAGGGATGAGAGGACCCAAAACCACCATCAACCACATGGTCTCAACTTATGCTCATAGTGCGATGGTGCAAACCATGTACAGGCCATGGTTCCACACATCCTTGTGGGTTGCAGATCAGCTTTTTTACTTGAATCAATACTCACAATACACAAACGGGAAAACACACCATGTGAAATACGATTACATTTCCATGTGGCATCCTCCAGAAATCCAAATGTCAGGCCAGACTCAATAAAAGTGCACGTAGTATATCACCAAGAGTTTTGTTCCATCCTTTAGCAAGTCCATTTCAATGTGGTGAATATGGGACTTTGGAGTTTATGTATGAATCCTTTTACTTTCCATTCTTCTTTCACTGTGCCTAGGAAATCCCCCCTCTGTCCGTTTGTAACTTTAGCAACGAAGAATCGGTCTATCTCTCTATTAGTAGTATACATTCAATAACTGTACGTTGGGAATTTGCCTTGGTTTTTCACTGAAAGGTCGAGCGAAAGTTACTAGAGGCATCACTGAGGGTCAAGACGTACAACGACCCATAGTGGACCAATGGTACTCGCATCGGTTTCTCGAGGCGTGTATGCACTATTGCTAGAGACCTTGTGGTGATATTGTCGGATTTGGAAAACGTTTGCATGTGTGCTTTACCTTCATGACACTCAACGCAAGCGTTTTTCTTGAGGCCATGGGGACAGTCACCAAGCAATGCAACGTGTTCATGGATGTATTTTAGTGATAGTTTTGTGTCAACATGCGCAAGGTGGTATTGAATGAGTTCTATATGTTTTTCCTCTGTGTTTATCACAACTTGCACTTGGGGCCGGTCTGACTATGTTTGAACAAAGGCAAAAAGCTTCAGCCTGTCTAACATGTCGGTGTATAATGCCTCATCAGCCAGCAAAGCACCAGTCACATAAAAGAGCATGCGACACTGCCTCTCAATACGAGTGGAAACATTGGCATGTTGGTCCAATTGCCCCCCAGATGTAGGTTGACTTTTAGACGTGGCACATACATGACACCAAGAAGCCAAAACATCCCATTAGGTGTTTGGAGTGTAATAGTCCCTATATCCTCAATAGTTAGCACTTCCCTTGACCCAGTTGTCACTTCCTCAACATCACGTGTGGCATGAAGAGTGAAAACAAATTGTAAACGAGGGGACATGTGATGTGGCGCTATAATTTTAAGCAACCGCTCATGCATGGGTAGTGAGTGAGTAGTGGTGACGTGTGTGTGCCCCAACTTCTGACATTGTGCATGTGGTACAATAGTTGGTTCAGGCAGATGAAGCTCCATGGGTCATCCCAGCTTAGGCCGGATGGTGGTGCAATCGGCTGCTATGGCTCTTTCGTCTCAAGATACACTCACTCCATCCATGTTGGAACTCGGAAAGGTGTAGTGACGTACAGGAGGGGTAGCATAACTTCTGATATAGTGGTGGTGGTGGAGCTGGTGCCTATGGATGCATGGGATTCTACACCGGCTGTGGGATAAATGTGGCCCCCAAAGGGTGTGGGCGTCTGTGATCTAACCATAGCATGAGTCGTCTAGGGTACAGATGCCGCCTAGGATGGGAACAAGGCACCTGGGGCTGACCCACTACTAGACATGTATCATGTGTTCTGAGTGTCATTACGTGCTTAAGAGCTAGGAAGGCCCTATAGTAATGGCAGATTTTTCCATAGTAGTTGCAAGCATGATTACATGCTCCCCAGATGTGACCTCGCCCCCATTGCATTGGCCACCTCTGCATGCTCCCAAGCGCTTAACTCTATTTATAGCTGCATGCTCATCTTCATGTACCTCGTCTTCCAAGATACCATCATAGTTACGCAGCTCATAGAACTCAAGTGTTCTCAATGTTAGCGACTTGTAGCCACCAAAACATATTACATCAAAAATCTTCATACGACTCTCTTAAATGGAGGAGAATTGGATCAAGCCTCTACAGAATGGTACAAGAAGCAATGAGGCCAAAGATGTACTAATTGATGTCCATGACAACGTCTCTGTAATCGGCAAGAAGGGCACGTGGCTTTGGACGACGATTGTTATGTTGTCATGCAGGGTAATCACAAGTGCCACCCCATGCTCTCCCTTTTGTGTGGTCAAGTGCTGCCTTGTATCGTGCGGTGGTTCACAATAGCAAGGATTGGCGGGAACCTCTCTTTTGCATAGAAAAACGGAAATGTTTCCTTAAACATTCCAATCCTCAAGGAGGGTGCAGACCAGGGCATTGAATGTTTTCAAGAGCACCCATGCATGCATTCCTTTGGGTGGCACATCAAGATAGTAGTCCTCAAGTCCGTGGTCCATCACCCATGATAGAACTAGAACTATTTCCTTCAGTAACCCTTCTACACATTCTTTCACTAACCTTTAACCAAGGAATTCCCACGTCCTTCCATGATTCTAGCAATCCGAAGTTGTAACTACTAGTATCAGAGTAGGAGGAGGAATTCAACCTCCCCTCGTTCCAAAATCCTGGATCATTCATGGACTCAGCCATCCATCTGCCAGAATCTCTTGTCCCGTAGTCATGCTTTGTCACAGCGTCTAGGCCACTCTCGTTGTAGCTGCTCCACTGAGGCATCAACAATAGTAGCAACATTGTTAAGATGTCTGATCTCCTTCTACAAATCTTTGCACCCCGCACGTATAGTGCAGTGTGATCTTGCATCTCCAGCAATTTCAACAACATAATTCACCGTTCCTGTGTGCTGCTCCATCTGAGGCGTGAGCAATAGCAGAGAGTTTTGTCTTGCCATTGACACTACCTTGTACCTGGCCCTCCTCCTGTAACCCCCCACAATCATGCACATCTAGTGCATCGTAACTTTGCACCCGCAGCATCGCCAACAACGCCAGCTTCGGTCCCGGATGTTTCTTTATAGGGACATCTAAACTATCTCTCTCGTGGTGAGTGCTCGGCACCTGCCACACCAGCAAGTGCCCCATATCCAGTCCTTCCTGGCTTGTACTCCAACAGCAGTAGCGCCACCACCACCACATTTGGGCTAGCGGCTGCCACTCCCTCTTCATACCCTCTAGCCCCCTACACCACATGCGGTAGCAGCTGGTGAAGTCCAGCCTCTTCTTTGGCCATCCCATTCCCTTGTAGTTTTTGTTTCCTCATGTAGCCACAACCCCCTTCACGATATCTCTCCTCTACAACACTCATCGCGGCTGCACCTGACCTGATGGTACAACCGGTCAATCGAATTGATCCTTTGACTCCCACGGTGATAATGAGAGCTCTTTAGAGGGCACTCCTCATAGCCGTACCGAGACATGGGTACCTGATGATCTGTGGGCATGGCCGAACGACAGGAACTCTGATGTAACCTTTTGGCTCCCTGCTATATGTTGAAATAGCATGCACCTTGTCCACTGCCTAGCTGACTAGCTACACATACAGACAAGGCATGCACTGCTCTATGGAGTATGTCCCCTTGGTCTGTTCTATGATGGGCCAGGAATGCATTGCCCATAATGGGAATGTCCCCTGTGGCTCATCATAGGAACCATACCTTTTTGGCTTGGTTCAATAGGCACCGGAGTCTCAAACGAGAGGTCACGGGTTAAGTCCCCACGGCGGACGTAACATTCTTTGTGGCCAAAACTCGGACAAGAATCTTCTAGGAAGCTTACTAAAGCCTGCCTTGAGGATGACACTTGGCGATCTAAGGACGCGCCAAGTAGGATTGTAGGTTGAGGTTGGCTCTAGTGGAGCCACTACAAGAAGAAGCTTTAGCAAAGCTTTGCAAGTATAAAAGCATGTACCTTGCATGCATCCATTTACCGTTCTTGCCTTTGAGACTACTCACAGAGTGTCCAACCAAAGGTAGACACTAAAGACCAACATGCGGACTTCGTGAGGTTGCAAACCAAACAAACCTAAAGTGTGGATCCCTCGTTCGATGGTAATATGTTATCTTGGTTGCAATACCAAGAGCGGTTGGCGGCCTCCCATGTCGGGACCCGTTTTCTAGACCGTTGCTATCCGCCGCATTGACAAAGGATTATGGGCCCACACTTCTGGTTCTAAGGCACGCTTCCAAGACCGACTAGCGCGTGGTCTTGCAGGGCACACAGGTACAACAGGGACACGAAGATCAGACGGCTCCAATCTGCTCCGTCAGCTCCATTGGCTTCTTCAGGTTGGGTGCGCGCACGTGGCGGACTAGGGGACAAGGAACAACTCTGTCCATGTTGGACAAGTCCCTCAAGCCCCAACGGGATTAAGCTCTACCCCTTTTTAGAATGTGGTACGACCCCGAATCCATTCTCTCACGATAGCACCATCGCCTTAGGCGATCATTGGCGGGAGGGGTATGCAACGGAACCAACTGCACCTTTGACAACGGTCACAGTCAACAGCCTCATTAGCCTCATCAGCCTCAACAAAGCAAAGTAGCAGCAAAGCAGAGAAGACAAGCAACCGTAGGAAATGACGAATCCGACTCAAGCCTGCCTTGAGGCGGGTATGTCCAAATTCACGGGGACAGGTTTTCCCTTGTGGAAATGGCAGTTTGAGATTGTCATGAACGTGTGTGGCTACCTCGATATCTCAAAAGGGACCAAGACAGCACCTGCCAATGCGACGGTGACGACGTATGCGGCTGACCTTCCAGCATGAACGATGAAGAACAACATGGCACTCGCCATTCTTGTGACGTCCATCAACGAGACTCAACACTCCACATCACAGGATGCACGTTAGTTGCCAAGGCCTACGCAAAGCTCTCACGCGTGCATCAATCAAACGTCCTAGCAAGCCGACTCTTCATCTTCCAAAGGTTGATGTCAATGAGGGTGAGAAAAGGAGAATCGATATCCGCATTTTTGCAATCATTTGACAACGTGTTGCAGGAGGTCCTGCAAATGGAATGGAATCTTGACTCCAACATCCGTGCCATGATCCTTCTATTGGCGTTGCCGGAAAGTTGGGGGTCCTTGATCACCGTGTTTGGCGGCTGGGAGGAGGCAGATCTGACGTACGAGGCTGTCGCCGAACATGTCTGCAACAAGTCCATGCGACATAGTGGCAGTGAGGCAGACATCTCAGCCTATGCCTCTTGCTTTGGTGGACAAGGTGCAAGCTCTCGCTCCAGTCAAGGCAACAGCGGAAGCGGTGGTGGTGGAGGGAAAGGCAATGGTGGCGGGAAGAGTTCCAAGAAGCCCGGCATCTGTCACAACTGTGGCAAGACTGGGCACTAGGCTAGAGACTGCTGTAGTCCCAAGAAAGAAGGCAGGAACAAAGGTGGAAAGGAGAAGAAGGAGCTCACCAACATGATGGCTAGGGGGCTGCCCATGAAGGGCGCAGCAATCCTTAGGCCAGGGGCATTCGCCCTTGACTCGGACACCAACCACCACTCATCAAAAGAGAAGGATGGATTTGTCTCCATGGTCGAATCTGTCATGCGCATCAAGTGTGCAAATGGCGGCGTCGTCCAAGCCATGGGCGAAGGGGACAAGGTGATCACGTTTAACGTGAACGGTGCGGAAAAGGCGGTCAACCTTCAAAAGGTGGTGTACATGCCCTCCTTCGCAGCCAACTTGCTGTCCGTCTCACAAATCACCGACAACAACATGACAGCGGTGTTCACCAACAAGGAAGCGATGGCCCCAAAAAAGAGGACATCCAGATTTTATACACAAAAGACGATCTTATGCTTCGATTTCCAAGAGTCGACGGCCTCTACCTGCTTCAAACCAAAGTCACCAAGGCGTCGGATGAGGGACTCGCATGTGCTACCATGATAGTGGCACCGGAGCCAAAGGATGCACCACCGACGACTGTTGCGGCTGCCACATCAACCAAGGACACTGATGCTGAGCTGTGGCACCGGCGATTTGGCCACGTGGCCAACAGCACGCTGCAGAAGATGTAGGAGCAAGAGATATTCCGCGGAATGGAAGGGTGCACCATGAAGCATGGCGAAGGGTGTACATTGTGTGAACCATGCCTCCAAGCAAAGGCAAAGAAGAAGTCTTTTGGGAGAGGAGGTCAACGAGCAGAGCATGTCTTTGAGCTAATTCAAAGTGACGTGTGTGGACCCTTCCACACAACGTCTAACGGAGGAAGCAAGTACTTCCTGACCTTCATTGACGACCACAGCCGCAAGTTGTGGATCTACTTCCTCAAAATAAAGGGAGAGGTCAAGGAGAAGCTCCTCAAGTTCGTCGCCATGGTGGAGTGGCAAACATACAAGAAAGTGAAGACGCTCCGAAGTGACAACGGGGGTGAGTACGAGGCATGCAAGCCTTGGCTCAAGCATCATGGCATCCGTCATAAGAAAATCACCCCTTACAACCCCCAAAGTAACGGCGTTGCCGAGAGGATGAACCAGACCTTGCTCGGCATGGTGCAAAGCATGCTCTTCGACGCCAAGCTCCCACCTTGCTTTTGGGCTGAAGCGGCAACAACGGCTTGCTACCTCTTGAACCTCACACCAGCGACCGCCTTGCAAAAGCGTGGAAAGGAGCAGGACAAGCGGTTGAAGACCCCATAGCATGGTCGGGAATAAAACCCAACGCATCTCATCTGAAGGTGTTTCGATCAGTTGCGTGGGTGAAGATCCAGTCGGGAGAAGGTGGAGGCAAGCTGGACGCACGGTCCAAAAAGTGCATCATGGTTGGGTACGACACATTACACAAAGCCTATTGGCTTTAGGACCAGGCAGTAGGCAAGCTTGTGAGAAGGCGCGGTGTCGTGTTTGACGAACACACCCTTGAAAAGGGAGAGCTACTGGACCTCAACCTTGCTCCCAAAGCAGGAGAGTGGATAGTGTTGCTTGAGTCCGGATACCAAGCACTCGACAACTGGCTCGCTTTGCCAGCAGGTGGTGAGAATGGGAGAGTAGCTGCGGAGGATGATGCAGCATCTGACATGGACATGGATACCGAGGCGTCCGGGGCTTATGAGTTTGACTTGGAGTCTGACGAATCTTCTGACAATGACGACGACGACAAACCACCACATGTGGAAGCACCAACACCAACGCAAGAAGCCGCACCGGTACTCTAGCGCAGTTTGCGACCAAAGAAAGCACCTTTGCGGTATGAGGATGATTGGACTGGCCTAAGTTGGTCGTGCATGGCTTAGGGAGAGCCATCCACAGTGGCGGAGGCGATGAATGGCCCAGATGCGACCAAGTGGAAGGAGGCAGTGGACAGCGAGCTCACATCCATTGCCGAGAACGGCAAGTGGGTGCTGGTGGATAGATCCAACAAGGCCCACATGGTGGGATCCAAGTGGGTCCTCCGAGTGAAGAAGAAGCAAGAGGGCAGCATCGACAAGTTCAAGGCAAGGGTAGTGGCTAAGGGGTTCTCTCAACGGCCGGGCTCCGAGTACAATCAGAAGTTTGTGCCCATCGTGACCTTTGCCTCCATCCGCTCTCTCCTTGGCATTGCAGCCGCAAAGAACCTGGAGATACACCAGATGGACGTCAAGACAGCTTTCCTTTATGCAAAGTTGGACAAGGAAGTGCTGATGGAGGTGCCCGAATGATTCGAAGCTCCCAAGGGCAAGGTGTGCAAGTTGGTGAAATTGCTCTACGGGCTGAAACATGCCCCAAGGATGTGGTACAAAGAGATGGACAGTTTCATGACCGGCCTCTCTTTTGCGCATCGCCAGAATGACCCGAGCATTTACGTGCACGATGATGGGAGAGGGCTGATGCTGGTTGCGCTGTACGTGGATGATCTAATCATCTGCTCGTCTTTGGTCGAGCTATTGGATGAGCCAAAGTCTGACCTCAGCAAAAGGTTCAAGATGAAGGACATGGGTCCTCTCGAGTACTACCTTGGGATTGCCATCCACCGCAACCGAGTAGCAGGCACCATCAAACTCAACCAAACCAAATACATCGGCGAGATACTAAAGCGCTACCACATGGAAGACTGCAAACATGTCAGCACCCCAATGACGAGTGATACAAAGCCGAAGGCCTCCATGTCGCCAAGTACTGAAGCAGAACAAAGGGAGATGCAAGACATACCCTACCAGTCCACCGTGGGTAGCATCATGTACGCCATGGTAGGGACTCATCCGGACATATGCTATGATGTGGGACAAGTGAGCAGATTTGTGGCCAACCCAGGGCCACAACAATGGCAGGCAATAAAGCGCATCTTGCGCTACCTGCCAAAGACACGTCACATGGGCCTTGTCCTTGGAGGCCAAGAAGGTACGGACCCCCTTCGCCTGAAGTGCTACACCGACGCTGACTGGGGAGGAAATCTTGACGACCAAAAATCCACCTCTGGATATGTGTGCATCTTGAATGGCGCTGCAATCTCATGGGCTAGGACGTAGCAGGATTGTGTTTTCGTGTTTACGGCTCAGGCAGAGTACATTGCTCTGTCTGGGTTGTGCAAGGAGACTCATTGGCTGCAAAGCTTGCTTGGCAAAATGACACTGCCACAGAAGGACACCACGGTCGTACACGTGGACAACATGAGTGCCATCTTGATGGCTGAAGACGAGATCATCTCCCGGTGAACGAAGCACATCGACATACGTCACCACTACTCACATGACCTGGTCATGAAGAACGTGGTGGACTTGCGGCACTACGAAACAAAGAGCATGCTTGCTGACTGCATGACCAAGACGCTGGAGAGCGACTTGCACTATGCAGGCATTCATGGATTCGGCATGAGGATTGCGGCAGAGGAAGGGTGAGCCCCAACGCATTGATGGAACCCAGTAAGCGACAGATGGACAGAGGTACAAGGGAGAGATTTGTTGAAATAGTATGCACCTTGTGCACTGCCTAGCTGGCTAGCTACACATACAGACAAGGCATGCAGTGCTCTATGGAGTATGTCCCCTTGGTCTGTACTGAGATGGGCCAGGAATGGACTGCCCATGATGGTTATATCCCTTGTGGCTCATCATAGGAACCATACCTTTTTGGCTTGGTTGAATAGGCACCGGAGTCTTGAACGAGAGGTTGCGGGTTCAATCCCCGCAACGGCCACAATTCTCTTTGTGGCCAAAACTAGGACATGAAGCTTCTAGGAAGCTTACTAGAGCCTGCCTTGAGGATGACACTTGGCGGTCTAAGGATGCGCCAAGTGGGACTGTAGGTTGAGGTTGGCTCCAATGGAGCCACTACAAGCAAAAGCTTCCTGTCCCACTTACAGAGCAAAGATCTGCAAGTATAAAAGCATGTACCTTACATGCATCCATTTACAGTTCTTGCCTTTGAGACTCCTCACAGAGTGTCCAACCAAAGGTTGACACTAAAGACCAACATGCAGACTTCGTGAGGTTGCAAACCAAGCGAACCTAAAGTGTGGATCCCTCGTTCGAGGGTGATATGTTATCTTGGTTGCAATACCAAAAGCGGTTTGTGGCCTCCCATGTCGAGACCCATTTTCTAGACCGTTGCTATACGACGCATTGACACTATACACAGCTGAGTGTCTAATAGAGTCTCCTCTAGGTGTGCGTCCCTGTGATCAGCAGCCTCTTCCTGATAGCACGTATGAGTCGCGAGTCAATAAAGCTAGAAAACCTGGATGTGTGGTCTTTCTTTCTACACACTGTGAATCCCTCTGGACCCCTTGCTAGGAAATTCCTTGACATAGTAGCAGGTGTTGTTGCTGCTTTCTTAGTTACAACCAGTGCTAGCAGGGCTCTTGTAAGAACTATAGTTTGAAGAGCCATGATTGCCTACCTCCCATTCTCTACTAGCAGTTGCTACCAGCATTGCTGTGCAGGTTGTAGTGGCCTCATGAGCCACTGCCAAATCTGACGCCACACCGATAGACACCTGTCAGCCCCATTGGATTTTCTATGAAAGGTATAGTCCTTCATCCCTCGGGAAAGCCTCACACCAAGACAAGCATGTTGATTGCATCCGCTGTGGTAGTAGTGGTAGGTGCCACAGTGACTAGTTTGCTATTTCTTTTGTTGGCTGTCACAACATGGATTTCAGTCCTTGCCTCCTCTACACAACTATCATCCCGCCACTCTTTTCCCTTCTACCTTATGGCTAATATGATGAGCATCTCATCCTTCTAATCTGGTTTCTTTCCTTGCACTCCACTGCATGCATCATGCCTGAGACCACAAAGACTGTCAAGGCAATACAAGGAGCAATGCATGAAGCACAGGCTGTCAGGCATCGGCTCCAGTCAAGAGAACGAGACGGTTCCAACGCAACTTGTTTCACTCAAAACGATGCAAGTTTAAGGACGTTAGGGCTGGGTTAGTGACGGCCATGGATCGGCCGTGGCAAAAAGTCTAAGTCCTAGGAGACACGAGGAGGAGCTCTACGGGGTGGGACTCGCTGATCGAGCCCACCCATCGGCCAGCGAGCTTTCCTCGCTGGCGCTAGTTTTTCTCTCGCACAAAAATCCCACGCTCGACCCTGTTTTCGGGTCTAGGCCGATTCTCTGTTTGAGCACGCATTTTCCAGTCTCAAGTGCCCAGCCTCAACTTCGAGGTCTGGTCTAGGTCTTCGAACACACGCATGAGGCATAAAGTAGCACAGAAATGCAAGACAAAGCTAGGTCACCTAAGGCTAGTTCAGTAATAGCCACTGGTGAACAGAGCCGAGCTAGGGCACTACAGTCGAGAGGGAAGCGAGCATAGGAGGAATAGTGGGATTAGATGTGTCCTGTGCTCGATGCTAACGCACGTGCTCACTGTGCGTCGCCTCCGCTCTCTGATTCAGCATGCCCTGCACACTCATGGCCACCACTGAGTCGTACAAATACACAGGGAGGATAAGCACGCCCCCTTGGCCATGTGTGCAGAGGGTACATAGCCAAGATGATGGAGTTGGAGTTGGAGTGCAGTGGAGGGGAGTGCTTTCGTAAAGAAGTCCGCCACTTGCGCATCCCCATTGATGGCCTAGACTTGAATAACTCCTGTTTTGCGTGCCTCACGGACCAAGTGATGTTGAACACTGATGTGCTTTGTGCGTGGATGCAACACACCATCATTTGCGGCAATGCGACGTGCGGCGAAGCTGTTGTTGTGCAGTGGGACCGCTTGTGCATGCAACCCCAATTCCTCAAGTAGGCGTGCCAACCAGATGCCCTCACACGTTGCTTCACCCAATGCCATGTACTCGGCTTTGGCCACACTACGTGCCACACAGGACTGTTTTGCACTTTGCCATGACACATTCGTACCTCACAAACAAAAGACATATCCACCACGACTACGGACCTGGTGGTCTCGTGTATAGGCGTTGCCAAAACACCCATCCAGCATATGATACGACGTGGGAGCAAAGACCAGACCAGAGCCAGTAGTGTCAAGCACGTAACGCTGCAGTTTTAGCAATGCTTTGTGATGCGCGCTACGAGGTTGCTGGCCAAACTGGGCCAACACATTGACAACACAAGATATGTCTGGAGATGTGGTGAATGCAAGGTAGGAGAGGCTGCCTGCAATGTGATGATACAGTGTAGGATCACAGTCCGGACCGTAGTCTGTGGTCCGTGCATCCAGTAGATGAGCGTACACATCAGGACTCATCGGTGAGCGCTGTGATGGAAGATGTTGTACAAGGTGTTAAAAATGACCAGTGAGGTGTGCCAGAAACCGTCCCTGATGCAGTGTGAGTGTGCGTGCAGATCTTTCCTTGATGATGGTCATGCCCAAAAAGCTGCTCGCCTCCTCTAAATCCGTCATGTTGTAGTGTTCAGTAAGCACGGCCTTTGTGTGTGTGATGAGAGAGAGTGATGGAGACAAGAGCAGTAGGTCATCGACGTAGACCAAGAGCATGATGGGTACTCCATTGTCCCAGCGGAGGAAGCAGGAGGGATCACATATACTCTGTGTGAATCCCCCAGTTGCAAGAGTACGACTTATCTCTTTATTCCAACACCGTGGTGCTTACTTCAATTCCGCGAGGGCTTTAAGCAGCAGCCAGACACAATCTGTTCCATCCTCCAGAGGGCCATTTAGAAATGCGTTCTTGACATCCATCTGATGAATTTCCCAGTCTTCATGGGCTACTACACCCAGCATTACTCGGCTAGTGCCGTAATTGCCTACTGGGGCATAAGTGTCAGTGAAGTCTTGTCCTGGAATTTGATGGAACCCCTTTGCCACCAATCTGGCTTTGTACTTTTAGATCAGCCCAGCCAGGTTTCTCTTCACCTTGAAGACCCACTTCACATCAATGGCCTTTCGGCCAGGTGGGAGGGGCACAAACTCGAACACCTTATGTTCCAGAAGAGCGTTGATATCAGTAGCCATGGCCTTCTCCCACTCAGGTGCATCAGCATGCCCCCTTGCTTCAGACAGGGCCAGGGGCTCCACCTGTTGGTGCTGAGTGGGGTAAGGACCAACCATGTGATAGAACTGTCGATTTTTTACACGTGGTATGTCCTTCAGGGCGCGTTTCACAGGTTGTGGTGCAGGTGTGACAGTTCTACCCGGGTTTGTGGAGGCATCACCTCGTAGCCTAGGGGATGACTGAGGCGCGCTTGACTCTGTGCTCGCCAGGTCAATGGGTGTCAGGAGCTCTCTCGGCACAGAGGTGTTTTCACCCTGCTTCTATGCCACAATGCGTGTGGGAACTGTGACTGGCTGTGGGACGAGCACTGGAACGCTCACATAGTGGGGGTAGTGCCCAGGATTAATCAGGTTGGGTACGTGC
The DNA here is from genome assembly GCA_023375785.1 of Penium margaritaceum. Lineage (NCBI taxonomy): Eukaryota > Viridiplantae > Streptophyta > Zygnematophyceae > Desmidiales > Peniaceae > Penium > Penium margaritaceum. Next base: position 27,176 of record SZWC01011517.1, on the reverse strand, counting down.
CGTAAGGTTCGGAATTGCTTGTACGGCATGTGCTCTAGGAAGGAAGCGTCTCGACTTTCAAGGAAGCTGTGACTCGTGGGGTCCCAGAACCTCCATGCCTTGGACGCATGGGACACGCCTACGAAGATGCACCACTCACCTCTAGGGCTTAGTTTGTGTTCACGTTGTAGCTTGGCAAACCAGACACAGGCCATGGTGCCCCAGACTCGGGCGGGACGTAGGCCCGCTTATTCCTTAAACCAACGTTCCCAGGGTGTGACCGACCTAGGCAGTGGACCTTGTGGAACTCTGTTCCACACCCAAGTGATGTACTTCACCGCTTCCTCCCAAAACCCAAAGGACAGACCTGATTCACTAAGTAGCGTACGCAGGGCATCGCCAAGTGTTCTGTGCCATCTCTCAGCTACCCCATTTTGCTGGGGTGTGTATGGCACTGTGGTCTGATGTTCTATTCCTTGTGCCTTGAGGGCTACAGTCAGTGGACCCATGAACTCTCCCCCTCTGTCAGTCCGCAGCTTCAAGAGCTTGCACTTAGTCTGGCGTTCTGCAAGGGGTATCCACTCTGTGATGGCCTGAAGATTGTTTGACTTAGACTTGATCAGGAATGCCCAGCAAAAACGACTGAAATCGTCTGTCAGTGTCAGGATATACTGTGACCCATGTTGGACGAAGGGCACGGGCATCGGTCCAGTCAGATCTGCATGGACCAGTTCCAGATGTGCAGTGTTGTCCCTGTCTGACTTGGGAAACGTCTGTTTGTGTGCCTTGCTCTCATGACACTCCAGACATGTGTCTGCCTTAAGGCCATGAGGGCAATCCTCCTGTGTGATACCTCGTGCTGAGGAGTGCTTTTGCATGTCTGTGATGAGATCTGTGTGGATGTCTGCCAGCCGCCTGTGAAGGAGATCTGTATACTTTGCATCTGTCATGGTGACAACGTGAGCCTGTGGGTGGTGCTAGTGAGTGGGAACCAAGGGAAATAGAGTTAGGCGATATAGCATGTCAGCATGCAGAGGCCCATCCAACAACAAAATCCCAGTCAAATCATAAAGCATGCATCTTTGCTGCTGCATCACTGTAGACATACTGGCTTTGCGATCCAGTTGCCCACCGGACAACAAGTTCACGTGCAACTCGGGTACATATAGGACGCCAGTCAGCCAAATCACTCCCCCAAGTGCCTGCAATGCCACCGTCCCCACACCCTCTACCGCTAGGACTTCCCCAAAGTCGGTTTTCACTCCTTCAACATCACACACGGCATACAAGGACGCGAACAACAACCTATGTGGGGACATGTGGTGCGATGCAGTAGTGTCATAAATCCATTCATGCATGGGGAGAGCGTGCGATGTGGTAACATGCGTATGCCCATGCCGCTGACCTGATGTCTGAGTCACAGCAGTCGGCTCGGGGGGCTGGAGCTCCATGGGAGTAGTCCAGCCAACGGGGGTTGGTGGAGCTGGCTGTTGCGCGTCCGCCATCTCTGAATAAATCCGTTGTGCCCACGCAGGTGCGGGAAATGGTGTAGCAGAGTACGGCATGACATAGAACTACCCCTGGTACTGCGGTGGTAGTCCCTGCTAGAACGGCGGCGGTAGTCCCTGGACCACTGGGGACGCCAGTGGCATCTGCAGTGAGGGCACTGCGAACGTGGCTGCTCCAAATGGGGCCGGTGGATGTGATCCCATGGGGGCTTGCCTCGTCCAGGCAGGTGGTTGTAACTGCTGATCTAGCTAAGGGCGGTGGAACTGCTGTGACTGATGTGGCTGCTGTTGTGCAGGTGGAGTCATGATGCGTTGGAGCTGTGGGCACGCCCGCCAATAGTGTCCGGCCTGTCCGCAGTAGTTGCAGATGCGACCTCCTGCACCCCGACCACGCCCTTGCCCTTCGCCTGACTTTCCTCCTCTGCCCCCTCCACCTTGTCCACCTGCTACTCCAGAGCCTGGAGGTGGGCCTGCCGCTGCGTGGTAAACAAACACACTGGCCGTGGGGCTCATGGCGTCTCGTACTTCCCCACGCAGAATGTCTTCGTAGTGGCGTAGTTCCTCAAAGACCTCCGCCAGATATGTGGTCTCGATGTCGGTGACACGCAGTCTCCTCAATAGCGCCCGCCTGAACTCCCTGTAAGGTTCGCCCAGATGAAGGAGAACCGGGTCTAACCACTCCAGCATCGAGCAATGGAGCAATTCTAGGTATGCGGCCCACTGTTTTGCCACCGTTGATCTCTCATCATTGCCTACAGATTCTGTGATGAATCACAAGGCCCGCAAATCCATTGACTCCTACTTATGGAAAAAAGTTATACAGGATGAACTCAAGACTTTGTCAGAATATGGTGTCGGAATATGGCATGACCTTGTCAATTTCCCCCCTAGCAGACAGACCATCTCAATGATGTGGCTTTATTGACGATTGTTAAAGCCAAATAACACAGTAGAGTAGTGTAAAGTGCGTCTCATAGCTAAGGGATTCTCCTAGATTCCTACTATTAACTTTCATGAGACCTTTTCCCCTCTAGGTCGCTACGCCACTGTACAAGCCCTTCTCAGGCTTGTTGTCCAACACTACTGGGAACTCGAGAATATGGATGTGAACAATGTCTTCCTTCATGGCAGGCTTGATGAAGAGATCCATGTGATCCAACTTCCTGGTTTTACAGATAGCACCACCAAGGTGTGGTGATGGCGCAAGGCCTTCTACGACTTCAAGCAGTCATCATGGTACTGGAATCAAGAGATCACGTCCATGCTTGAGAAATGCGTCTTTCATAGAAGCACAATTGATCTTGTGTTGTTTCTTAGTGTACCCACTTCCCCATTTGTTGCCATTCCTATGCGTGTTCATGATCTGCTCATTGCATCCCCCACTCAAGCTACTATTCAAGGAGCCAAATCCCTCCTTCAGTCACCTTATCAAATAGAAGATCGTTGTATGGCCCGAGTCTTCTTTCTTGAAATAGAACTTGGGCATGTACACCAGGGTGTGTATGTCCGTAGTCTGGAGGAGCGTTTCTCCTTCTTCCTTTTGCTCTTCGTTTGACCTCTGTGCTGATGACTCTAGCAAAGAAGACATTGAAGTCATTGGACAACTGGGGGAGATAGACTACCCCTTGATCTTTGAATTCGATTTCAAAGCTTTTCTCCATGGTCAAATTGGATACGTTACATCGTTCAACGAATTCATTGGAACACCAAAAAACTGTGTTCAGGAATGGTCAAATGACAGGGTTCACATAGCAATTCTATTATTTCTTTCCCATAGGTTTCACACCGAAATGGAGTGGCCACAGTAAAAACTGTTTACGTTTAGGTCCGCTTGATAATGTGCACGGTTGCGGTCAGTCAAATTTCCACAAATTGGCTGTTCGAATGTCCAAGTCAGCATTTTCAGCGAATGTGTGTGCGAGACGACCAATTACTCTCGCATGCGCATTGTCGAATTTCCGGAGCACCTCGAAAGTGAACCAAGCCATTCGTCGAATTCAAGGGACAAATTAGGAACACATACGTAACTCGAACCCAGAGAGTGTATGCTAAATCATGGAACACATGATTCAGAAAATCTCATCCTACGAATGCAAAGATCAGAGGGGTATCTACGTTCTATTGGCTCACTCATGTGCCTGGCCATCACCACTCGCGTGCATGCAGCCCTTTACGGCATGCTTTCTGTCGCAGTTCTCTCAGTGTCCAAGAGAGCGACACTTTGAGACTATGCTTTGTGTGGTATGGTACGCTCTTCCCACCCCACGCCAAGGCTTTTACTTCAGCGCACAACCCTCAGTAGTTGTCAATTGTTCCACCGACAGTGATTGGGCTCATGGCCGATGCACATTGCTGCACATGCTACATTTTTTCTTGTTGGAGGCATGGCTGTTTCCCGAAGAAGTGGTAACAAGGGTAGTAGCAAGACGCTTGAGCAAGGCTGACTATGTCGCACTCGGTGCAGGCATTTTTGGAGCTCTCTAGCTTTGCCGTTTGCTGCAACAGTTCCGTATTCCCATCAGCTGCATCACTCTACGCTGTGACAATCAAAGCACACAAGCCATTGTTGAAAACAATGGTACGTATCAGTCACGTACAAAACACATTAATGTTGAGCATCAGTTTGTCCGTGAGTGTCTTGCTACCGCTTTGGTTTGGGTTGCCTGTGCAGACACACACTCACAGCCAGTTGATCGTTGCCTCCCTGTCTTTATTCTAACTGATACCGACCTGTTACAACGTTTGAGAGCTGTGACTTTGAATCATGGGGGAGTGATAACGTATGTGGTCAAGTTGGTGACCCATCACACTTGTAGTACCCTCTTGTCTTCCCCCACACACTCTTTCCTCTATCGCACTGTGCACAGGAGATTAAGTTAGTGACTGTGCTAAAGCACTTCTCACGTGATGGGAGACATCCGTGAAGAACTCCTCACACTCTTCCAATAGTAGCAGTTGCCCAAGCAGTGGCTCTCAGCCACTAGACATCTTTTGTCTGTTGACTCTTGCTCATGGGAGCTCTGGCCCTTAGACACTTTGGGATGCCAGGGCCATCTCCAATTTGTGTCTGTAGTTCTGAAGGGCTGAAATGTTTTGGCATGCTGGGTGCTGATCCTTATGGGGCCACCTGACCAGAATCTTTCCGTGTCATGGTGAGTAGCCGCCACCGATTTTATGTCGAGAGGCCAAGCTCGACCCCCGAGTTTGGATGTGGGGTCGACGTGCTTCTTGCATGGTCGGCACCATGCTCACCGGCTTTTGTTACGTAATTCTTGCTACACATGTTTTCAATAACACTTGAGCAAGGAATCATGTTAATGCATTTAGCCAAGTTGTATCCTCCGTGGGACTCTTCCCACGTCCTTGCACCTCTGTTATGTAGCACCCATGGTTCTAGAAATCTGAACTAGGAACTACAGGGGGGGTGTGAAGAATGTGTTTGCTAAACCAATGGAAGAGGGTAATGCAAGTCGGCCATGTTGGTGCACAAATTTCCAGCCTTAACAAACACTTTCCAGCACAGAAGGTCATTTACAGGTCAAAACCAAAGGTAATTTTGAGAGTTGCTACTACCCTCTTGGTGGTCGAGACCCAAGCACTTGGTGACAAGGTCCGGTGCTGTGAGAGAACCTGTTGATTGTTCTTATGAGGTCTGTCGCGCACACTCCCCGCCCATTTGTTACGAGGGTGAGTGGGCATTGTAGGTCCGCTACCAGTCCGCAATGAACAAGCCAAGCCTGGGACTGTTTTTCCTTTCTTGGCAGTTGACATGCTGCATTCCAGATTTGGTCAAGAGTTGGTGTTGGTAGTGTTCTCCTTACAGCTTGTGTCTGTTGGCATGGATTCTTCACAGGTCGGGAGAGGGGAGTGATTGAAAAGCCTAAGCTGGATGGAGGGAGAGGGAAGGCAAGGAGAGGAAGTGGTGGGAAAGGATGGAGGCAGATGTGAACACTCAAAACGGTTCCAATAATGTTACGTTTTGCAACCCCGCATTGCCCTTATGAATACATTACACAAACAACATTGCCCTCACGTACATCAGACTGTTAAGTTCTGGGATTGAGTTTCCTGCCGGCAAGCTTGCAGCGCTCCATCAGTTTTCTGGAGACCTGTCTCTTTGTTTGCACTGTCTTGCCTCGTATTCTCCACACTGATCGCTCCACCAAGCATCCCACCGAGTGGTACAGCATGCTTGCAAGATTCCTGGCCATTATTAGTCGCGTGGCTCTTGCTGGCTGCCCGGCTCCCACAAGCGCTCCTGCACATTCGTATTCAGAGCTCGTCCTCAAGAATCAGACTGAGGCTCAGTAACGGGCACAAAAGCGATGGAAAGATCTAGGTCAAGCAATTTCCAGACTGGCCGCAAAGTCAAGGTGGCAGCGCCTAAGGTTTGTGGGTGAACAGGGCTGGCGGAAGCTGCTCAGCCATGGCCCTATTCAGACTTAATCATGGCAACAGGTAACTGTGGAAAGGACTAACCATGGCAACAAGTAACGCTGTACGAGATTTACCATGGCAACAAGTAACGCTGTGTAAGACCTACCATGGAAACAAGTAACGCTGTGTAAGACCTACCATGGCAACAAGCAACGCTGTGTAAGACCTACCATGGCAACAAGTAACGCTGTATAAGACTTACCATGGCAACAAGTAACGCTGTGTAAGACTTACCATGGCAACAAGTAACGCTGTGTAAGACCTACCATGGCAACAAGTAACGCTGTGTAAGACCTAGCATGGCAACAAGTAACGCTGTGCAAGACCTGCTATGGCAACAAGTAACGCTATATCAGACTTTACCATTGCAACAAGTAACGCTGTGTAAGACTTACCATGGCAACAAGTAACGCTGCAGAAGATGGCGAACGCCATGGTGCCACCAAAGACCTCCCGCCTCCTCCATTGCACCCTTCCGTACGGCTTCCAGTATGTCTCTCACCAGAAGGAAATCCTCTTGCGTGCTGCAAAAGCTTGAGTTTAGGGTTTAGGGTTTAGGGTTAGGGTTTAGGGTTGAGGGTTCAACGTTTAGGGTTCAGAGTTTGTGAAGGAAACATGGATGAACTGATTTGAACAGTCCTGACTTTCATTTTCTTGAAAACGTGATGCAAACGAGAGAGGAAGGGCACTTGCGAGCAGCAGACAACGCCGGTGAGCGATACAAGAGCCGAACTTTGAAGGAGCCATCTTCGTCATGTGACCGGGAGGGTCAGCAGGGTGGTAGGCAAGAAAAAGGCGCTCGGACATCCTCCCACCTACCTCGTTCAAACACTATTTCATTTGCCCTAGGGCCATTTTAAAATGGCAGTTCAGAACGTCCGCATTCAAGCGGCCGAAGAAAAACCTTCATTTACCAGGTTCGAACTCCAGACCTCTCAGTTGGAGTCCACCAACTTTAGAGTCTATGTTGGCAAGGTATCTTGACTGAGCGTGGCAGGGTTCGACCCCTACTGACTCATGTGTTATCAGAAGCCTTTTTTTCTTGTTTTTTTTGGTGTTTTGCACTTTCTGCCATTCATTGTAGGGGCCGTCTAAGGTAAGGTAAATAAATTCCGGCTTTAGTGCATCCTAAGGGGGTCGAATGATTCGTGCAAATCATTCGGCCTGAATCATTTTGTCCTGAATCAAGACAAGGTAGCTTCCCACCCATCTGTCTGCCAGCACACACGTCCCCCAAGAAGGCAATCATGCATTCACACTCTTACGCACACGGACCCACATGTGAAACTGCAGCAACATCACGCATTCACGTGCACACACTTGTAGGCTCGGTTACTCTCATGTCTGCGTGGACTAGCACATGTATGCGCACATGCACAAGCATAACATAACCCCACAGACGTGCATGCAAGCAGGTGTGCACGTGAGCAGGCCCCCCCTCCCACCCGGCCGCCCGGCTGCCTGCTCAACCGCCAGCCCAACTGGGCGTGTGCACGCTCACGCACCAATGCACACAAGCAATTCTCATCCGCCCATCTGCCCGGCCGCCCACCAGCGCGCCAGGCCGCCCACCCGCATGCCGACTCGCCTGCCCTCCTGCTCGCCTGTGCACACACCCTTCTGCCTGCCCACCCACCCGCCCTCCCGCCCGACGGCACACAAGCATGCACGCACACATGGACGCACAAACGTACACACGGACGCACACACGCACACATGCATGCAAGCCCACACCCACAGACCCATACACGGACGCACATACGCACGCACGCATGCATGCCCGCACACACAGTCGCACAAACGCATGGACGTACACACGCACGCACGTATGCACACACGCAGGTACACACACACACACAGACACACACGCGCGCGCGCGCGCGTGCGCATGCGCACGCGCGCGCGCGCGCGTGCGCATGCGCACGCGCGCGCGCGCGCGTGCGCATGCGCACGCGCGCGCGCGCGCGTGCGCATGCGCACGCGCGCGCGCGCGCGTGCGCATGCGCACGCGCGCGCGCGCGCGTGCGCATGCGCACGCGCGCGCGCGCGCGTGCGCATGCGCACGCGCGCGCGCGCGCGTGCGCATGCGCACGCGCGCGCGCGCGCGTGCGCATGCGCACGCGCGCGCGCGCGCGTGCGCATGCGCACGCGCGCGCGCGCGCGTGCGCATGCGCACGCGCGCGCGCGCGCGTGCGCATGCGCACGCGCGCGCGCGCGCGTGCGCATGCGCACGCGCGCGCGCGCGCGTGCGCATGCGCACGCGCGCGCGCGCGCGTGCGCATGCGCACGCGCGCGCGCGCGCGTGCGCATGCGCACGCGCGCGCGCGCGCGTGCGCATGCGCACGCGCGCGCGCGCGCGTGCGCATGCGCACGCGCGCGCGCGCGCGTGCGCATGCGCACGCGCGCGCGCGCGCGTGCGCATGCGCACGCGCGCGCGCGCGCGTGCGCATGCGCACGCGCGCGCGCGCGCGTGCGCATGCGCACGCGCGCGCGCGCGCGTGCGCATGCGCACGCGCGCGCGCGCGCGTGCGCATGCGCACGCGCGCGCGCGCGCGTGCGCATGCGCACGCGCGCGCGCGCGCGTGTGTGTCTGTGTGTGTGTCTGTGTGTGTGTGTGTGAGAGAGAGAGAGAGAGAGAGAGAGAGAGAGAGAGGGGGAGAGAGGGTGGGCGGCTTGGATTGGCTGGCTTACCCTCCATCTCCCGTGTCATTGCGGGTAGAATCCCGAAGAACGTTGACGCGCATAGCCATTCAAGATCATGGAACTGAACCTGTCAGAAGGCCATGCTACATCTATGAGCTCGCCCTTGTCTTCAAAAGATTTCTGCACTTGAGCTTCGCCTTCCTTGCGACTCGCACCTGTTGTCATCGGCATGTGCGTTGAAAGCATACCCGACATTTTACTCTTACAGAAGCGTTGAACGACACAGTTTTTTTTGTCAGGCTTCACCTCGCTCTGGGGCACTTGCATCTGCCTCACTATGGCATTGCCGATCCAAACATACCACGCAACCGATCTCATCCTCACGTTGTTGTTGCCTCTCATGGTCTTGCATCGTGGTCATCTTTCATGGCCTTGCAACAGCAGTCTCTCCCTCCGTTTTCGATCGTTTTGCAACAGCAGACTCACCTTCCTCTGCGGACATGGCTTGCGTCGCCATCGCCTTTTCCGTTGCTCTGCCTTGAGACGGTAGAGGCAGCCTTCCCATGGACCCCATCTTCCGCATCTTTGGGCCCGGAACCCCAATCTCACCCTCTGGTTGTTCGCTCTTTCCACTGCTCCCTCTCATTCGACCACTGCCGTCCAAACCTTGATGCCCTGCCCGCACTTCCTGCTCTGAATCATCCCCCACTCGCTCTTTCTGCGCCCCCTCCGAATCATCATCCACTCTCTCTTCACCCTCGTCAACCTCTCCCTCCACTCCTCCCTTTTCCTCCCCATTCGACTCCGTCCAGCGAACATGATCGGAAAGCTCGGGAGGCCACGCAGGCAGTGTGTCCGCAGATCCAGTGAAGTCGAACGACAGATTTCTTCTGGAGCCCGTCGTCCTTTCCCGAGAAGTGGCCCCGACAGCCTCGCCATTCGCCTCACCAACAACACCTACAGCAACAGCAGAGTCAGCAGCAGCGGCGATGGACGGGCTGCGGTTGCTAAAGGAGGAGACGACCTCGATGGCGATGCTGCTGCCGCTGCGTTTGTGCTTGAATGAAAAGCTTTCCGACTGTGAGATGCTGTCGTCACGACTGTCCCCGCTGCTGTTTGCTGCTGCGTCTTGATGCCCTTGCTGCTGCTGTTCCTGCGGGTCTTGGTTCTGCTTTATGGAGATCCTGGCAACTGGCATGTCACCGACTGCGGCGCCGATGAGGGCCTGGGAGTGGACAACCACCAAAGCATCAGAACAAGATAGTCACAGCTTACATCAGTTCAGAGATGAGAAAGGATAGAGTGATGGATGGCTGACGGAGGCGCAAGTCAGCATGGCATATTCAAGTCAGCATGGC
>SZWC01011516.1:64450-86558 GCA_023375785.1 Penium margaritaceum | reverse complement strand
GGGGTGGGGGGGGGATAATGGTTTGCAAATACTAGCTATTGACTAGCAAGTACAATTACCTTCAATACGTAGTGGCACCGTGGCTACCATGCACAATGACCAACCAAAGTAGGCATATGTCACGGACCATGACCAAAGAATTTCACTATGTGTGGTCAACGTTGCCAACTCATCATATGAGTCACAAGTGGTCACGGAGGAGAAAAATGGCTTGAGAATACTAGTTAACGACTGGCAGGTACAAAGATCTTCAATCATTAGTGTCACGGCGAGGCTACCATGCACAATAACCAACCAAAAGTAGGCATATGTCACTGACGTGAACAAAGAATTTCACTATGTGTGGTCAACATTGACAACCTATAATACGAGTCACAAATGGTCAGAGGGGAAAACAATGGTTTGGGAATACTAGGTCAATCTTGCCAACTCATAACACGAGTCACAAATGGTCAGATGGGAAACAATGGTTTGAGAATACTAGTTATCGACTGGCAAGTACAAAGACATGTAATAAGAAGTGGCACGATGTGGCCACTGTGCACAATGACCAACCAAAGTAGGCATATGTCACTGACCATGACCACCGAATTTCAATATGTGTGGTCAACGTTGACAACCTATAATACGGGTCACAAATGGTCAGAGGGGATAACAATGGTTTGGGAATTATAGTAATCAACTACCATGTACGAAGATCTTCAATCAGTAGAGGCAGAGTGTAGCTACCATGTACAATGACCAACAAACCATTAGTGGCAGAGTGTAGCTACCATGGTTTGGGAATTCTCTATATTCCAACAAACTCTGGAACAACGGTGACATAAGTCTGGCACAACTATGGCAGAGGTCTGGCACGACTCTGGCACAACTCTGGCACAGCTATGGCACAACTCTGGCACAACTCTGGTAAAACTATGCCACAACTCTGGAAAAACTCAGGCACAAATCTGGGTACAAAGAATTGCGACATGCATGCGTTTGAACAACAAAAAAGGTGCACGTCAGAGCCATCGCAAAAACACGGCACCGCGGTACTGCAAGGAGCTGCGACAGAACCCCCGGTTTTTTTGGGGGTACCGATCCCCCCCCCCCCCCTCCCTCCCTCGGGTTTTCGACCAAAATATTCACGATTCCCGGTTTGAATCCATATGGAGGATTTGAAACCGGGAATCCTAAGAATATTCATGACTACCAAATAAGATTCCCGAATCCTAGGAAATGGTGTGCATCCTTAACCAAAGGAGGCATATATCACTGACCATGTCCAGAGAATTTCACAATGTGTGGTTAACGTTGACAACTCATAACACAAGTCACAAATGGTCAAAGGGGGAAAAATAGTTTGGGAATACTAGTTATCGTCTAGCAAGTACATAGACCTTGAATAAGTAGTGGCACAGTGTGGCTACCATGCACACTGGTATAATTATGGCACAACTCTGGTACCACTCCAGTACAACTCTGGCACAACTATTCCACAACTCTGGCACAACTTTGGCACAACTCTGGCACATATCTGGCACAACTTTGGCACAACGTTGGCATAACTGGCACAAATCTTACACAACTATGGCACAACTCTGGCACAACTCTGGCACAACTCTGGCACAACTCTAGCACAACTCTTGCACAACTCTGGCACAGCTCTGGCACACCTCCAGCACAACTCTGGCACATCTCTTGCATAACTCTGGCACAAATGTGGCACAACTCTGGCACAACCCTGGCTCAACTCTGGCACAACGGTGGCACAATTCTGGCTGAACTATGGCACATCTCTGGCACGACTCTGGCACAAATCTGGCAGATCTCTGGCCCAACTCTGGCACGTCTCTGGCAAAACAATGGCACAATTATGGAAAAACTCTGGCACAAGTCCGGCACAAGTCAGGCACAACGTTGGCAAATCTCTGGCACAACCCTGGCATAACTCTGGCACAACTCTGGCACAACTCTGGCATGACTCTGGCACGACCCTGGCACAACCCTGGCACAAATGTGGCACAACTCTGGCATAACTCTGGCACAGCTCTGGCACAATTGTGGATGGTCCCCTGGACCAAGGCATGCCCCTCCCCACGATGGGATGACAGGAAGGGCGATTTGACAGGCCATCGTCGAAGCGCCTCCCGTCACTCCCGTTCGTGGGCATGGTGGGCGGCTCGGCTCCACCAAGGGTTACTTCGACGGAGGTAGCAGGGGCTCTACTGCTCCGATTTGGACGTGCTTGGATGTCTTGGAAAGCTAACATCACAGGCTATAAGAATCTGATGTAATCTCATTATGGTAAGTAACAAAAACGTGTTTCGATTCAGATCTACTGAATGCGACGAGTTCTGCCCACTCTTGTCAGTGATCCTTGTACTCCACACTCTTCACCATTGGTGTCTATTGGCTACCCAAACCTTGGTAGCGTGAACCACTGAGAGCTAGGCATCCTTGAGGGTGCCTCCACACCCACTAGAGCCAACAAAGGGTTATGGGCCCACGTGCCTTGACGGACCCTAGCTCTTCAAGCTTCACGCTACCGCCGCTCGCCATGGCAACGACCGAGCAAGAGAGCATCGGCGCCGTCTCCAAGTTTGATGGGAACGACTTCCCCTTGTGGAGGTGGCAGTTTTAGGTCTACCTTGATGACAAGGGTTTGCTTGAGCTGGTCAACGGTGAAGAGACCGCGCATCCAGATACCGCGACGCTGGAGGAAGTGGACAAGTACAAGAAGCGCAACAAGAAGGCACTTGCATTGTTGGTGTTAGCGCTTGCACCGCCGCAGCGTACTTACATGTACTTACACGTACTTACACGTACTTACACATGATTACGTGCACTTACAGGTACTTACATACACTTACATGCACTTACATGCACTTACACGCACTTACATGCACTTACACACACTTACACGCACTTACACGCACTTATATGCACTTATGCACCCTTACACGTACTAACACGCACTAACACGCACTAGCATGCACTTATACAAACTTATACACACTTACACGCACTTAAACACACTTACACGCACTTACACAAACTTATACAAACTTACACGCACTTAAACTGAACTTACATACACGTACACGCAAGTACACGCAATGACACGCACATACACACACGTAGACGAATGTACATGCACCTTCACACACTTACGCAAACTTACACGCACTTACACGCACTTACACGCACTTACACATACACATACCCACTTACACGTACTTACACGCACCTACATGCACTTACACGCACTTACACGTACTTACATGCACTTACATGAACTTACATGCACTTACACGCACTTACACGTACATACACATACATGGAAGTGCGTGTTAGTACGTGCCAGTATGTGTAAGTTTGTGCAAGTGCATGTAAGTGTGTATAAGTGTGTGTAAGTGTGTGTAAGTGCATATAAGTGTGTGTAAGTGCGTGTAAGTGATTATAATTATGTGTAAGTACGAATAAGTGTATGTTAGTGCGTGTAAGTGTGTGTAAGTGCGTGTAAGTGCGTGTAAGTGTATGTAAGTGCATGTAAGTGTATGTAAGTGCGAATAAGTGCGTGTGAGTACGTGTAAGTGTGTGTTAGTATGTTTAAGTGTGTGTAAGTGCATCTAAGTGTGTGGAAGTACATGGAAGTGTGTGTAACTGCGTGTAACTGCGTGTAAGTATGTGTAGGTGTGTGTAAGTGCGTGTAAGTGCGTGTAAGTGTGTGTACGTGTGTGTAAGTACATGTGTGTGTAAGTGCGTGTAAGTGCGTGTTAGTGTGCGTAAGTGTGTGTAAGTGTGTGTAAATGTGTGTAAGTGCGTGCAAGTGCGTGTAAGTTCGTAGAAGTGTGTGTAAGTATGTGTAAGTGCGCGTTAGTGTGTGTAAGTGCGTGTAGGTACGTGATATGTGTGTAAGTGCATGTTAGCGCGTGTAAGTTTGTGTAAGTGCGTGTAAGTACGTGTAAGTGTGTATAAGTGAGTGTAAATATGTGGAAGTGTGTGTAAGTACGTGTAAGTGTCTGTAAGTGCATGTAAGTTCGTGTACATGCGTGTAAGAGCGTATAAGTTTGTGTAAGTGCGTGTAAGTACGTGAAAGTGCCTGTAAGTGTGTGTAAGTGTGTGTAAGTGCGTGTAAGTGCGTATATGTATGTGTATGTACGTGTACGTTTGTGTAAGCGTGTGTAACTGTGTGTAAGTCTGTGTAAATACATGTAAGTGTGTGTGAGTGCCTGTAAGTTTGTGTAAGTGCGTATAAGTGTGTGTAAGTGTGTGTAAGTGTGTGTAAGTCCGTGTAAGTTTGTGTAAGTGTGTGTAAGTTCCTGTAAGTGCATGTAAGTGTGTGTAAGTACGTGTAAGCGTGTGTAAGTGTGTGTAAGTGCGTGTAAGAGCGTGTGTACGTGTAGGTATGTGTAAGTTCTTGTAAGTGCTTGTAAGTGCGTGGAAGTGCGTGTAAGTTCATGTAACTGCGTGTAAATGCATGTAAGTGCGTGTAAGTGCGTGTAAGTATGTGTCAGTGCGTGTAAGTGCGTGTAAGTACGTATAAGTTCCTGCAAGTGCATGTACGTATGTGTAAGTGCCTATAAGTACGTGTAAGTGCATGTAAGTGTGTGTATGTGCGTGTATGTACATGTTAGGTCATGTAAGTGTGTGTAAGTGTGTGTAAGTACATGTAAACAAGTGTAAATGTGTGTATGTGCGTGTAAGTTCGTGTAATTGGGCGTAAGTGCGTGGAAGTGCGTGTACGTTCGTGTAAGTACGTGTAAGTGCGTGTAAGTGTGTGTAAGTCCGTGTACGTTTGTGTAAGTGCGTGTACGTTCGTGTAAGTGCGTGTAAGTGCGTGTAAGTGCGTGTAAGCACGTGTAAGTGCATGTAAGTGTGTGTAAGTGTGTGTAAGTTCGTGTAAGTATGTGTAAGTGCGTGTTAGTATGTGTAAGTCCGTGTAGGTTTGTGGAAGTGTGTATAAGTACGTGTAAGTACGTGTAAGTTCGTGTAAGTGCGTGTAAGTGCGTGTAAGTGCGTGTAAGTGTGTGTAAGTTTGTGTTAGTATGTGTAAGTGCGAGTAAGTTTTTGCAAGTGCATGTACGTGCGTGTAAGTACGTGTAAGTGCGTGTAAGTGCGTGTAAGTTCGTGTACGTGCGTGAAAGTGCGTGTACGTGCGTGTAAGTACGTGTAAGTGCGTGTAAGTGCGTATAAGTGCGTGGAAGTGCGTGTAAGTACGTGTAAGTATGTGTAAGTGCGTATAAGTGTGTGTAAGTGTGTGTAAGTGCGTGTAAGTACGTGTAAGTATGTGTAAGTGCGTATAAGTGTGTGTAAGTGTGTGTAAGTGCGTGTAAGTACGTGTAAGTATGTGTAAGTGCGTATAAGTGTGTGTAAGTGTGTGTAAGTGCGTGTAAGTACGTGTAAGTATGTGTAAGTGCGTATAAGTGTGTGTAAGTGTGTGTAAGTGCGTGTAAGTACGTGTAAGTATGTGTAAGTGCGTATAAGTGTGTGTAAGTGTGTGTAAGTGCGTGTAAGTGCGTGTAAGTAGGTGTAAGTGTGTGTCTTAGTGTGTATAAGTGCGTGTAAGTGCGTGTAAGTAGGTGTAAGTGCGTGTAAGTGCGTATAAGTGCGTGTAAGGGCGTGTTAGTGTGTGTCAGTATGTATAAGTGCATGTAAGTGCATGTACGTGTGTGTAAGTGCGTGGAAGTACGTGTAGGTACGTGTAAGTTTGTAAAGGTGCGTGTAAATGAGTGTAAGTGCGTGTAAGTGCGAATAAGTACATGTTAGTGTATGTACGTGTGTGTAAGTGCGTCTAAGTGCGTGTAAGTGTGTGTAAGTGCATGTAAGTGCATGTAAGTGCGTGTAAGTGTGTGTAAGTGTATGTAAGTGCATGTAAGTGTGTGTAAGTGTGTGTAAGTGGGTGTAAGTGCGTGGAAGTGCGTGTAAGTGCGTGTAAGTGCGTGTAAGTGTGTGTAAGCGCGTGTAGGTGCGTGTAAGTCAATGTAGGTCCGTATAAGTACGTGTTAGTGCATGCAAGTGCGTGTAAGTGTGTGTAATTGCGTGTAACTGCGTGTTAGTGTGTGTAAGTGCGTGTAAGTACGTGTAAATACGTGTAAGTGCGTGTAAGTTCTTAGAAGTATGTGTAAGTGCGTGTAAGTGCATGTAAGTGCATGTAAGTGCGTGTAAGTGCGTGTAAGTACGTGTAAGGTTGTGTAGGTGCGTGTAAGTCCATGTTAGTACGTGTAAGTGTGTGTAAGTGCGTGTAAGTGTGTGTAAGTGTGTGTAAGTGCGTGAAAGTGTGTGTAAGTTCTTGTAAGTTTTTGTTAGCTTGTGTAAGTCCGTGTAAGTGCGTGTAAGTCCGTGTAAGCGCGTGTAAGTATTTGTAAGTGCGTGAAAGTGCGTGTAAGTTTTTGTAAGTACGTGTAAGTGCGTATAAGTGCGTGGAAGTGCGTGTAAGTACGTGTAAGTATGTGTAAGTGCGTATAAGTGTGTGTAAGTACGCGTAAGTGCATGTAAGTGCATGTACGTGCGTGGAAGAGCGCGCAAGTGCATCGAAATTCATGGAAGTGTGTGTTAGTTTGTGCAAGTGCGTGTAAATGTGTATATGTGTGTAAAAGTACGTGTAAGTGTGTGTAAGTGCGTGTAAGTGAGTGTAAGTGCGTATAAGTGCAAATAAGTGCGTGTTAGTGCGTGTAAGTGTGTGTACGTGCATGTAAGTGCGTGTAAGTACGTGCAAGTGCGTGTAAGTGCTTGTAGGTGCATGTAAGTGTGTGTAAGTACATGAAAGTGCATATAAGCACGTGTAAGTGCGTGTAAGTGCGCATAAGTGTGTGTAAGTACGTGTAAGTGCTTGTTAGTGCGTGTAAGTGCGTGTAGATATGTGTAAGTATGTGTAAGTTTGTGTAAGTGAGTGTAAGTGTGTGTAAGTCCGTGAAAGTGTGTGTAAGTGTGTGTAAGTACGTGTCAGTGCATGGAAGTACGTGTAAGTGAGTGTAAGTACGTGTAAGTGCGTGTAAGTGTGTATAAGTGCGTGTAAGTACGTGTTAGTGCGTGTAAGTGCGTGTAAGTACGTGTAAATGCGTGTAAGTGTGTGTACATTGTGTAAGTGCGTGCAAGTATGTGTAAGCGTGTGTAAGTGTGTATAGGTGTGTGTAAGTGCGTGTAAGTGCATATAAGTGCCTTTTTTTGTGTAAGTGTGTGTAAGTGCATGTAAGTGCGTTTAAGTGCGTGTAAGTATGTGTAAGTGCATGTAAGTCCGTGTAAGTACGTGTAAGTGCGTGTACGTGTGTGTAAGTACGTGTACGTATGTGTAAGTGCGTGTAAGTGCGTGTTAGTGCGTGTCATTATGTGTAAGTGCTTGTAAGTTTTTCTAAGTGCAGGTTAGTGCGTGTAAGTGCGTGTAAGTGCGTGTAACTGCATGTAAGTGCGTGCAAGTTTGTGTAAGTTTGTGTAAGTGCGTGTAAATGCGTGTAAGTAAGTGTAAGTGCATGTAAGTGCGTGTTCGCGCATGTGAGTATGTATAAGTGCGTGTAGGTATGTGTAAGTTTGTGTAAGTGCGTGTATGTACGTATAAGTGTGTATAAGTGTGTGTAAGTGTGTGTATGTGTGTGTAAATGCGTGTAAGTACGTGTAAGTGTGTGTAAGTGTGTCTGAGTGCGTGTAAATGCGTGTAAGTGCTTGTAAATGCGTGTCAATGCATGTAAGTGCGTGTACGTCTATGTAAGTGTGTGTAAGTGCGTGTAAGTGCGTGTAAGTGCATGTAACCGTGTGAAAGTGCGTATAAGTGTGTATAAGTATGTGTAAGTACGTGTAAGTGTGTGTAAGTTCGTGTAAGTGTGTGTAAGTATGTGTAAGTGCATGTTAGTACGTGTAAGTGCATGGAAGTGCGTGAAAGTGCATGTAAGTGCGTGTAAGGTTGTGTAAGTTCGTGCAAGTGCGTGTAAGTGCGTGTAAGTACGTGTAAGTACGTGAAAGTACGTGTAAGTGCGTGTAAGTGCATGTAAGTGTGTGTAACTGTGTGTCAAAGCATGTCAATGCGTGTAAGTGCGTGTAAATTTGTATAAGTGTTTGTAAGTTCATGTAAGTGCTTGTAAGTGTGTGTAAGTGCGTGTAAGTGCATGTAAGTGCGTGTAAGTGTGTATAAGTACATGTAAGTGTGTGTAGGTGCGTGTACGTTTGTGTAAGTGCGTATAAGTGTGTAGAAGTGCGTGTAAGTGCATGTAAGTACGTGTAAGTGCGTATACGTGCATGTACGTGTGCGTAAGTGCATGTAAGTGCGTGTACATGTGTGGAAGAGCGCGTAAGTGCATGTAAGTTCATGGCAGTGCGTGTTAGTTTGTGCAAGTGCGTGTAAGTGTGTGTATGTGCGTGTAAGTGCGTGTAAGTGAGTGTAAGTGCATATAAGTACAAATAAGTACGCATTAGTGCGTATAAGTGTGTGTAAGTGTGTGTAAGTGTGTGTAAGTGCGTGTAAGTGCGTGAAAGTAACTTGTAGGTGTGTGTAAGTATGTGTAAGTACATGTAAGTGCGATTAAGTGCGTGTAAGTGCACGTAAGTGCGTGTAAGTATGTGTAAGTGTGTGTAAGTGTGTGTTAGTGCGTGTAAGTGTGTGTAAGTGCGTATAAACACGTGTATGTATGTGTAAGTTTGTGTAAGTGCATGTAAGTGCGTGTAAGTCCGTGTAAGTATGTGTAAGTGTGTGTAAGTGCGTGTAAGTGCGTGGAAGTGCATGACAGTGCATGTAAGTGCGTGTAAGTGCATGACAGTGCATGTAAGTGCGTGTAAGTGCATGTAAGTGCATGTAAGTCCGTGTAAGTGCATGTAAGTGTGTGTAAGTGCGTGTAAGTACTTGTAAGTTCCTATAGGTGCATGTAAGTGTGTGTAAGTACGTGTAAGTGTGTGTTAGTATGTTTAAGTACGTGTTAGTGCGTGTAAGTGTGTGTAAGTGCGTGTAGGTACATGTAAGTGCGTGTAAGTGCATGTAAGTGCGTGTAAGTGCGTGTAATTGTGTGTGAGTAAATGTAAGTCCGTGTAAGTACGTGTAAGTGCATGTAGCTGTGTGTAAGTACGTGTAAGTATGTGTAAGTACGTGTAAGTGCGTGTAACTGTGTGTAAGTGCGTGTAATTGCGTGTCAGTACATGTCATTACGTGTAAGTGCTTGTAAGTTTTTGTCAGTGCGGGTAAGTGCGTGTAATGCGTGTAAGTGCGCCTAAGTTTCATGCAAGTTCATGTAAGTTTGTGTAAGTGTGTGTTAGTGCGTGTAAGTGCGTGTAAGTGCATGTAAGTGTGTTTTCGCACGTGTAAGTGTGTGTAAGTGCCTGTAGGTACGTGTAAGTTTGTGTAAGTGCGTGTAAGTGCGTGGAAGTACGTATAAGTACGTGTAAGTGTGTGTAAGTACGTGTAAGTGCGTGTAAGTGCGTGCAAGTGTGTGTAAGTGCGTGTGAGTGCGTGTAAATGCGTGTAAGTGCGTGTAAGTGTGTGTCAGTGTGTGCAAGTGTGTGTAAGTGTGTGTAAGTGTGTGTAAGTATGTGTAAGTGCATGTTAGTACGTGTAGGTGTATGTAAGTACCTGAAAGTGCATGTAAGTGTGTGTAAGTGTGTGTAAGCGTGTGTAAGTGTGTGTAACTGCGTGTCAAAGCGTGTCAGTGCGTGTAAGTGTGTGCAAGTTCGTGTAAGTGTGTGTAAGTTTGTGTAAGTGCGTGTAAGTACGTGTAAGTGCGTGTAAGTGCATGTAAAAGCGAGTAAGTGCGTGTGAGTACATGTAAGTATGTGTACGTGTGTGTACGTTCGTGTAAGTGCGTATAAGTACGTGTAAAAGCGTGTCAGTGCATGTAGGCTCGTGTAAGTTTGTGTAAGTGCGTGTAAGTGCATGTAAGTGGGTGTAAGTGCGTGTAAATTTGTGTCAGTGCGTGTAAGTGCATAAGAGTGCGTGTAAAAATGTGTGAGTGTGTGTAAGTGCGTATAAGTGCGTGTACGTTTGTGTAAGTGCATTTAAGTGCGTGTTAGTGCGTGTAAGATTGTGTAAGTGCATGTCAGTGTGTGTACGTTCATGTAAGTGTTTTCAAGTGCATGTAAGTGCTTGTCAGTTCGTGTAAGTTCGTGTAAGTGCGTGTAAGAGCGTGTAAGTGTGTGTATGTGAGTGTAAGTAGGTGTAAGTGCGTCTAAGTGCGTGAAAGTGCTTGTAAGTGCGTATAAGTGCATGCAAGTACGTGTAAGTGTATGTATGTGCGTATAAGTTGGTGTAAGTGTGTGTAAGTGCATGTAAGTGCGTGTAAATACGTGTAAGTGCATATAAGTGCGTGCAAGTTTGTGTAAGTGCGTGGAAGTGTGTGTAAGTACGTATAAGTTTGTGTAAGTGCGTGTAAGTGCGTGTACGTGCGTGTAAGTTCTTGTAAGTATGTGTAAGTGCGTGTAAGTGCATGTAAGTGCGTGTAAGTGCGTGTAAGTTTGTGTAAGTGTACGTACGTACATGTAAGTGCGTGTAAGTGTGTGTATGTGCTTGCAAGTTCCTGTACGTGTGTAGAAGTGTGTTTAAGTGCGTGTAAGTGTGTGTAAGTGTGTGTAAGTGTGTGTAAGTGTGTGTAAGTGTGTGTAAGTGTGTGTAAGTGTGTGTAAGTGTGTTCAAGTGTGTGTAAGTACGTGTAAGTGGGTGTAAGTGTGTGGAAGTGCGTGTAAGTGTGAGAAGTGCGTGTAAGTGCATGTTAGTGCGTGTAAGTGCGTGTAAGTGCGTGTTAGTTTGTTTAAGTACGTGTAAGTTCGTGTAAGTGTGTGTTCATCCGTGTAATCGCGTCTAAGTGCCTGTAAGTACGTGTAAGTGCGTGGAAGTACTTGTAAGTGCGTGTAAGTGCGTGTAAGTACGTGTAAGTGCGTGCAAGTGCGTGTAAGTTCATGGAAGTGCATGTTAGTGCGTGCAAGTGTGTGTATGTTTGTGCAAGTGTGTGTAAGTGTGTGTAAGTACGTATAAGTGTGTGTAAGTGTGTGTAAGTATGTGTTTGTGAGTGTAAGTCCGTGTAAGTACGTATAAATACGTGTTAGTGTGTGTAGCTGTGTGTAAGTACGTGTCAGTGCTTGCACGTGCATGTAAGTGCGTGTAAATGCGTGTAAGTGCATGTAAGTACGTGTACGTGCTTGTAAATTTGTGTTAGCGTGTGTAAGTAAGTATGATTTAGTGTAAGTGCATGTACGTTCGTGTAAGTGCGTGTAAATGTGAGTAAGTGCGTGTAAATGCGTGTAAGTGCGTGTAAGTGCGTGTAAGTGCTTGTAAGGGGGTGTAAGTGCGCATAAGTGTGTGTATGTGTATGTAAGTTCGTGTAAGTGTGTGTAAGTACATATAAGTGTGTGTAGATATGTGCAAGTGCGTGTAAGTTCGTGTATGTGTGTGTAAGTACGTGTAAGTGTGAGTAAGTTTGTGTAAGTGCGTGTAAGTGTGTGTAATCGCGTGTACGTTTGTCTATGTGTATGCAAGTACGTGTAAGTACGTGTAAGTATGTGCAAGTCCGTGTAAGTGCGTGTTAGTGTGTGTAAGTACGTATAAGTGCGTGTAAATGCGTGTAAGTGTGTATAAGTTCGTGTAGGTACGTGTAAGTATGTGTAAGTGCGTGTTAGTGTGTGTAAGTGCGTGTCAGTGTGTGTAAGTGCATGTAAGTGCGTGTAAGTTTGTGTAAGTACGTGTAAGTGTATGTAACTATGTGTAAGTGCGTGTAAGTATGTGTAAGTGCATATAAGTACGTGTAAGTGTGTGTAAGTGCATGTGAGTATGTGGGAGTGTGTGTAAGTATATATAAGTACGTGCAAGTATGTGTAAGTGCATGTAAGTGCATGCAAGTATGTGTAAGTGCTTGTAAGTGCATGTAAGTTTGTATAAGTGCATGTAAGTGCGTGTAAGTTTGTGTAAGTGTGTGTAAGTGCACGTCAGTGCATGTAAAAGCATGTAATAGTGTGTAAGTACGTGTAAGTGCACGTAAGTGTGTGTAAGTGTGTGTAAGTGCGTGTATGTGCGTGTAAGTACGTGTAATTGCGTGTAAGTACGTGTAAGTTGGTGTAAGTGCATTGAAGTGTGTATAAGTACGTGTAAGTACGTGTAAGTGCGTGTAAGTGCGTGTAAGTGCTTGTAAGTACGTGTACATACGTGTAAGTGCATGTATGTGCCTATAAGTGTGTGTAAGTGCGTGTAAGTGCGTATAAGTGCGTGTAAATATGTGTAAGTGTGTGTAGGTACGTATAAGTTCGTATAAGTGCGTGTAAGTGTGTGTAAGTGCGTGTAAGTTTGTGTAAGTATGTATAAGTGCATGTAAGTGCGTGGAAGTTCGTGGAAGTGCGTGTAAGTGCGTGTATGTGCGTGTAAGTCCATGTAAAATTGTGTAAGTGCTTGTAAGTACGTATAATTGTATATAAGTGCGTAAAAGTGCGTGTAAGTGCGTGTAAGTACGTGTAAGTATGTGTAAGTGTGTGTCAGTTCGTGGACGTGCGTGTAAGTGCGTGTTAGTGCATGTAAGTGCATGTAAGTGCATGTATGTCCGTGTAAGCGCGTGTAACTACGTATAAGTGCGTGTAAGTGCGTGTAAGCTTTTGGAAGTACGTGTAAGTACGTACAAGTGCATGGAAGTGCGTGTAAGTGTGTGTAAGTACGTGTAAGTGCGTAAACGTGCGTGTAAGTGCACGTAAGTACGTGTAAGTGCGTGTACATGCGTGGAAGAGCACGTAAGTACATGTATGTTCATGCAGGTGTGTGTTAGTTTGTGCAGGTGCCTGTAAGTGTGTGTATGTGCGTGTAAGTGCGTGTAAGTGTGTATAAGTGAGTGTAAGTGTGTATAAGTGCAAATAAGTGCATGCTAGTGCGTGTAAGTGTGTGTAAGTGCGTGTAAGTGCGTGTAAGTGCGTGTAAGTGTGTGTAAGTGCTTGTAGGTACGTGTAAGTGCATGTAAGTGCATGTAAGTGCGTGTAAGTACGTGTAAGTGCGTGTAAGTGCATGTAAGTGTGTGTAAGTGTGTATAAGTGCGTGTTAGTGCGTGTAAGTGCGTGTGAGTGCGTGTAAATACGTTTAAGTGCGTGTCAGTTTGTGTAAGTGCGTGTAAGTGCGCTTAAGTCCGTGTAAGTGTGTGGAAGTGTATGTAAGCGTGTGTAAGTACGTGGAAGTGCGTGTAAGTACGTGTAAGTGCGTGTAAGTATGTGTAAGTGTGTGTAAGTACGTGTAAGTGCCTGTAAGTGTGTGTAAGTACGTATAAGTATGTGTAAGTGCGTGTAAGTATATTCAAGTACGTGTTCATGCGTGTAAGTGTGTGTCAGTGCGTGTAGGTGCATGTCAGTGCGTGTAAGTACGTGTAAGTGCGTGTAAGTGCGTGTTAGTACATGTAAGTGTTTGCAAGTGCGTGTAAGTCCGTGTTAGTGCGTGTAAGTGCGTGTAAGTACATGTAAATGTGTGTAAGTGTGTGTAAGTTGTGTAAGTGCGTGTAAGAATATGTAAGCGTGTGTAAATGTGTGTAGGTGTGTGTAAGTGTGTGTAAGTGCGTGTAAGTGCCTTTTTTTTTTATAAGTACGTGTAAGTGCATGTAAGTACGTGTAAGTGTGTGTAAGTGTTTGTAAGTGCATGTAAGTATGTGTAAGTACGTGCAAGTGCGTGTAAGTGTGTGTAAGTATGTGTAAGTATGTGTAAGTGCGTGTAAGTGCGTGTAAGTGCGTGTAAGTGTGTGTCAGTGCGTGTCATTACGTGTAAGTGCTTGTACGGTTTTGTAAGTGCGGGTAAGTGCGTGTAAGTGCATGTAAGTGCGTGTAAGTGCGTGTAAGTGCGTGCAAGTTCGTGTAAGTCTGTGTAATTGCATGTAAGTACGTGTAAGTGCATGTAAGTGTGTGTTCGCACGTGTAAGTGTTCGTAAGTGCGTGTAGGTATGTGTAAGGTTGTGTAAGTGCGTGTGAGTATGTGTAAGTGCGTGCAAGTGTGTCTAAGTGCGTGTGAGTGCGTGTAAATGCGTGTAAGTACTTGTAAGTGCACACAGTGCATGTAAGTGCATGTACGTCTGTGTAAGTGCATGTAAGTGTGTATAAGTGCGTGTAAGTGCGTGTAAGTGTGTGTAAGTGCATGTAACTGTATGCAGGTGCGTGTAAGTGCGTGTAAGTGTGTGTAAGTGCATGCAAGTGTGTGTAGGTTCATGCAAGTGAGTGTAAGTATGTGTAAGTGCATGTTAGTACGTGTAGGTACACGTAAGTGCGTGAAAGTGCATGTAAGTGCGTGTACGTTTTTGTAAGTTCATGTAAGTGCGTGTATGTGCGTGTAAGTGCGTGTAAGTATGTGCAAGTGTGTGTAAGTACGTGTAAGTGCGTGTAACTGCGTGTCAAAGCGTGTCAGTGCATGTAAGTACGTGTAAGTTTGTGTAAGTTTGTGTGAGTGTGTGTAAGTGCGTGTAAGTGCGTGTAAGTTCGTGGAAGTGCATGTAAGTGTGTATAAGTGCGTGTAAGTGCATGTAAGTAAGTGTAGGTGCATGTACGTTCATGAAAGTGCGTATAAGTGCATGGAAGTGTGTGTAAGTGTGTGAAAGTACGTGTATGTACGTATAAGTGCGTGTAAGTGCGTGTAAACACGTGCAAGTTGGTGTAAGTACGTGTAAGTGTGGATAAGTACGTGTAGGTATATGTAAGTGCATGTAAGTGCGTGTAAGTGCTTGTGAGTGTGTGTACGTATGTGTAAGTGCGTATATTTGCCTGTAAGTTTGTGTAAGTGCGTGTAAGTACGTGTAAGTGCGTGTAAATATGTGTAAGTGCGTGTAAGTGTGTATACGTTCATGTAAGAGTGTGTAAGTGTGTCCAAGTGGTTGTAAGTTTGTGTAAGTACGTGTAAGTGCATGTAAGTTCGTGGAAGTTTGTGTAAGTGCGTGTAAGTGCGTGTATGTGTGTGTATGTCTGTGTAAGTTTGTGTACGTGCTTGTAAGTGCGTGTAAGTGTGTGTAAGTGTGTGTAAGTGCGTGTAAATGTGTGTAAGTACGTGTAAGTGCGTGTCAGTTTGTGGACGTGCGTGTAAGTGCGTGTTAGTGCATGTAAGTGCGTGTAAGTGCGTGTAAGTGTGTATAAGTGCATGTAAGTGCGTGTAAGTGCGTGTAAGTATGTGTTAGTGCGTGTAAGTGTGTACAAGTGCGTGTAAGTGCGAGAAGTGCATGTAAGCACGTGTAAGTACGTGTAAGTGTGTGTATGTGCGTGTGAGTGCGTGGAAGGTTGTGTAAGTGCGTGTAAGTGCGTGTCAGTGCGAGTACGTACGTGTAAGTATGTGTACGTTTGTACAGGTGCTAGTAAGTGTGTGTAAGTGTGTGTAAGAGCGTGTAAGTGCATGTAAGTGTGTGTAAGTGTGTGTAAGTGAAGGTAAGTGTGAAAAAGTACGTGTTAGTGCGTGTAAGTGTGTGTAAGTATGTGTAAGTGCTTGAACGTACGTGTAAGTGTGTATAAGTGCGTGTAAGAACATGTAAGCGTATGTAAGTGCGGGTAAGTTCGTATTAGTGTGTGTAAGTAAGTGTAAGTAAGTGTAAGTGCATGTACATTTGTGTAAGTGCGTGTAAGTGCATGTAAGTGCGTGTAAATACGTGTAAGTGCATGTAAGTACGTGTAAGTTCTTGTAAGGGGGTTTAAGTGCATATAAGTGTGTGTATGTGTGTGAAAGTTTGTGTAAGTGCGTGTAAGTGAGTGTAAGTGCGAGTAAGTTTGTGTAAGTGCGTGTAAGTTTGTGTGACTGCGTGTAAGTACGTGTAAGTTTGTGTAAGTTTGTATAAGTGCATGTAAATATGTGTAAGTGTGTACAAGTGTGTATAAGTATGTGTAAGCACGTATAAGTGCGTGTAAGTGCATGTAAGTGCATGTAAGTTCGTAAAAGTACGTGTAAGCACGTGTAAGCACGTGTAAGTGCGTGGAAGTTCGTGTAAGTGTGTGTAAGCATGTGTGAGTGCTTGTTAGTGTGTGTAAGTGCGTGTCAGTACGTGTATGTGCATGTAAGTACGTGTAACTTTGTGTAAGTACGTGTAAGTGTATGTAAGTGCGTGTAAGTGCGCGTAAGTACCTAGAAGTATGTGTAAGTGCGTGTAAGTGCATGTAAGTGTGTGTGAGTGTGTGTAAGTATGTGTAAGTGTGTGTAAGTGCATGTAAGTGCGTGTAAGTGCTTGTAGTGCATATAAGTGTGTGTAAGTGCGTGTAAGTTTGTGTAAGTACGTGTAAGTGCATGTAAGTGCGTGGAAGTTTGTGTAAGTGCGTGTAAGTGCGTGTATGTGCGTGTATGTCTGCGTAAGTTTGTGTACGTGCTTGTAAGTGCGTGTAAGTGTGTGTAAGTGTGTGTAAGTGCGTGTAAGTGTGTATACGTACGTATAAGTACGTGTAAGTCCGTGTCAGTTTGTGGACGTGCGTGTAAGTGCGTGTTAGTGCATGTAAGTGCGTGTAAGTGCGTGTAAGTGCGTATAAGTGCATGTAAGTGCGTGTAAGTGTGTGTAAGTATGTGTAAGTACGTGTAAGTGTGTGCAAGTACGTGTAAGTGCGAGAAGTGCATGTAAGCGCGTGTAAGTACGTGTAAGTGTGTATAAGTGCGTGTTAGTTTGTTTAAGTACGTGTAAGTGCGTGTGATTGCGTGGAAGGTTGTGTAAGTGCGTGTAAGTACGAGTAAGTACGTGTAAGTGTGTGTACGTTTGTACAGGTGCTAGTAAGTATGTGTAAGTGTGTGTAATTGTGTGTAAGTGCATGTAAGTGTGTGTAAGTGTGTGTAAGTGCATGTAAGTGCGAACAAGTACGTGTTAGTACGTGTAAGTGTGTGTAAGTGCGTGTAAGTGCTTGTACGTACGTGTAAGTTTTTATGAGTGCGTGTAAGTACATGTAAATGCGTGTAAGTGTGGATAAGTTCGTATTAGCGTGTGTAAGTAAGTGTAAGTAAGTCTAAGTGCGTGTACGTTTGTGTAAGTGCGTGTAAGTGCATGTAAGTGCGTGTAAATGCGTGTAAGTGCGTGTAAGTACGTGTAAGTTCTTGTAAGGGGGTTTAAGTGCGTATAAGTGTGTGTATGTGTGTGAAAGTTTGTGTAAGTACGTGTAAGTGCGTGTAAGTGCAAGTAAGTTCGTGTAAGTGCGTGTAAGTGCGTGTAAGTGCGTGTAAGTTCGTGTAAGTGCGTGTAAGTACATGTAAGTACGTGTAAGTGCGTGTAAGTTTGTGTAAGTGTGTGTAAGTATGTATGAGTGCGTGTTAGTGTGTGTAAGTGCGTGTCAGTGCGTGTAAGTGCATGTAAGTATGTGTACGTTTGTGTAAGTACGTGTAAGTGTATGTAAGTGCGTATAAGTGCGTGTAAGTGTGTGTAAGTTTGTGTAGGTCCGTGTAAGTGCATGTAAGTGCGTGGAAGCTCGTGTAAGTGTGTATAAGTGCGTGTATGTGCGTGTAAGTCCGTATACGTTTGTGTATGTGCTTGTAAGTGCGTGTAAGTGTGTGTAAGTACGCGTAAGTGCATGTAAGTACGTGTAAGTACATGTAAGTATGTGCAAGTGCGTGTCAGTTCGTGGACGTGTGTGTAAGTGCGTGTTAGTGCATGTATGTGCGTGTAAGTGTGTTTAACTGGGTGTAAGTGTGTGTAAGTGCATGTAAGTGCATGTAAGTATGTGTAAGTGTGTATAAGTGTGTGCAAGTGCGTATAAGTGCGAGAAGTGCATGTAAGTGCATGTAAGTACGTGCAAGTGTGTGCAAGTGCATGTAAGTACGTGCAAGTGTGTGCAAGTGCGTGTAAGTTCCTTTAAGTACATGTAAGTGCGTATAAGTGCATGGAAGTTTGTGTAAGTGTGTGTAAGTACGTGTAAGTGTGTGTAAGTGCGTGTAAGTACGTGGAAGTACGTGTAAGTGCGTGTAAGTACGTATAAGTGCGTGTAAGTACGTGTAAGTTTGTATAAGTGCGTGTAAGTATGTGTAAGTGTGTGTAAGTGCGTATAAGTGCGAATAAGTACGTGTAAGTGCATGTAAGTACGTGTACGTACGTGTCAGTATGTGTAAGTGCGTGTAAGTGCGTGTAAGTGCGTGTAAGTGTGTGTAAGTTTGTGTAAATGCATGTAAGTGCGTGTAAGTGCGTTGAAGTGTATGTAAGTGTGTGAAAGTGCATGTAAGTGCGTGTATGTGCGTGTGAGCTTGTTTAAGTGCATGTAAGTGCATGTAAGTGCGAGTAAGTTTTTGTAAATGCGTGTAAATGCATGTAAGTGCGTGTAAGTGTGTGTAAGTGTGTGTAAGTACGTGTAAGTGTGTGTAAGCGCGTGTAAGTGTGTGTAAGTACGTATAATTGTGTGCATGTTCGTGTAAATGTGTGTAAGCACGTGTAAGTGCGTATACGTTTGTGTAAATACGTATAAGTGTACGTAAGTGTGTGTAAGTTCATGTATGTGTATGTAAGTGCATGTAAGTGTGTGTAAGTTTGTGTAAGTGGGTGTAAGTGCATGTTAATGCGTACAAGTGGATGTAAGTGCGTGTAAGTGTGTGTTAGTGCGTGAAAGTGTATGTTAGTTCCTGTAAGTTCGTGTTAGTGCGTGTAAGTGCGTGTAAGTGCGTGTAAGTGCTTATAAGTGCATGTAAGTGAGTGTAAGTATGTGTAAGTGTGTTTAAGTGCATGTAAGTGCGTGTAAGTGCGTGTAAGTGTGGGTAAGTGTGTGTAAGTACGTGGAAGTGCGTGTAGGCGTGTACGTTCATGGAAGTACGTGTTCATGCGTGCAAGTGCGTGTACGTTTGTGTTAGTGCGTGCAAGTGTGTGTAAGTGCGTATAAGTATGTGTAAGTGCATGTAAGTTTGGTGGAGGGTTTGTGGCCATCCCATTGGTTGTAGAAGCCTTAGCAGCTCGTGACATGGGGGGCCACGTTGGCAAAACCGAAATGCCTGTCAATGCGGAAGAGGGTGGTGCCCGAGCGCGGAACACTGTATCAGATGGCCATAGCCTCGTTGAGGGCAGGGATGCAGAGATGGAGGAGAAGCTGTTGGGCCCTGGCACACAGGATTCTGTGGCAGTGGCAGAGGCCTTTGTAAAAAGCTCTAAGGACGAGAAGGGTGTGGAGGTGGGGGTAAGTGACGGGAAGAAGGAAGACGACGCGATGGGCTTTCTAGCCGTGTGGAAGATACCTGGGGTGGCATGATTCGCCTTCTGTCTTTTTTTCACCAAGTTGGTGATGTACACTGTACTGGACTGGTTGCCCTTCTTCTCATGCCGATTGTTCCACTTTTGATGACAATGGATGGATGTGTGACGCGCATCCGGATGTAGCCTAGCCTCAAGCTAGTAGCCTGGTTGGAAAACGGGGGAGAAGGGGCACACTCTTGCGGAGCGTGTTAGGAGAACGCATGTCAGTTCTCTAAAACATGTTGCTCTTTGAGAAACAAAACCAATTCCACTGGGGATTGAACCAAGAACCTTTGGTTCCGTAGACCAACACCTTATCCATAGGGCCATGGAGTCACGTTCCTTTTTAATGCTGTGGCCCATTCGCATGCCGAATGGACCAGTCTCCTCAAGCTCGTAATTGTTTTGCAGAGATCAACGGTGTGTATGTGAGCAACGCACTGGCTGGTGTGACATCTACTGTCTATGACATCAGAGGCGTTGCTGGCGGTATTCTCGCTGGCCTTTTGTCCGATCACTTAAATGCAACCCATGCCACAGTCTCAGCAGCATTCATGGCAGCAGCTCTTCCCTCCCTCACAGCTTACTACCTCCTTGACCACATCTCTAGGACACTCAACATCCTCCTCCTCATCCTCGTAGGATTCTGTGTGAATGGACCCTACGCTCTCATCACATGTGCTGTCTCCGCTGATCTAGGACAACATCCGTCCCTATGAGGGAATGCAAACGCCCTTTCCACGGTCGCCGGAATCATTGATGGAAGGGGGTCACTTGGTGCAACACTGGGTCCCTTCCTGATGGGCATCGTTGCCGACTTTGGAGGAGGGTGGGATCCAGTGTTCGACATGCTTATTCTTTCAGCAAGGCTGTCAGTCGCATGTCTGACAAAATTCACGAGGGAAGAAGTTGCTTCTCTAAGGAAGCAATGGACGTAGGACCCAAAAGGAGCAGGGAATGAGGAGAGAGAGCGGCTGCGGCACGAGCAGGATGAGTAGGAGAAGTAGTATCAAGCGGAGCAGGGGCAATTTGGCCGGACAGAGGAGGGAAGCACTCCGAAAGTGCAGGGCCATTAGCCAGGAGAATTTCGCAGGTCCGTCCAGCACTGCAATGCATAAACGCTGCCAGGAGACCTCACGTGTTCTACGAAAAGTAAACACGCTACGGGAGGCAGCATGAGCGTCCTCCTACATGCCTCCATGCTGTTTGGCACCAGGAAATCTTTGGAGAGCAACGCCATGTGTTGTCATCACAGCTGCAGGTCAACGACTCCCAGCGTAGCAAGTGTGTGCACACCAACGCTGTTGCGATGGACAGATGCCGAAGGCAGTGGAAGGGGGAGGCGACAGCTGAGTAGAGTATCACAGGAGAGGACGCTTTCCCATGGGGCTATCCCTGAGAAGCGATGGAAGAGGTGCTCCTTGCACCTCAAGTGTTGAGGCCTGCACTCCGTGTTGACAGTCTCCTGCATACTGCAGCCTGGCACTCTTGGTACTGAGCAGCCTGCAGCCTTGATGGGTTGGCTACTTGCTCGAGCCTTTTGAAGGGCAGGTTGGCAAGACTTTATCCACTGTCAAAGGTGGTACCGTCCACCAAAACATACATAGCGGATTGATCAAGGAGAGTGAGACGCGATGTGGGACCAAGATCCACGACTTGCGAACAGATATAGCATACAGCCTGCTTGCATGTGACGTATGCTGTCAGCTG
The DNA here is from genome assembly GCA_023375785.1 of Penium margaritaceum. Classification (NCBI taxonomy): domain Eukaryota; kingdom Viridiplantae; phylum Streptophyta; class Zygnematophyceae; order Desmidiales; family Peniaceae; genus Penium; species Penium margaritaceum. The sequence continues at coordinate 65,790 of SZWC01011516.1, read as the reverse complement.
AAATGAGTGTCCACTTATCCGCGTAAACTCCACGAAGAGGAAGAAGGCTGTATTTTGAGTTGACTGACCTAACACTTGTCTTTCGTCCTCGCCAGGCATGTAGCTTCTGCAGACTATACCACTAACATTGTGATGAGGATTGTTGCTCAGCACTGGATCTCATCTAAATGCTACTGTACACTGGATGTTACAATTCTCAACAATGTGTATTGTGACCAAAGTAGAGGGAAAGTCTATGGTCAAAAGTTACATCTGTAAAAACGTGAAGATACATAAGAGCATGTCAATGCATTTGTACATATTGCTACTTCACCAACATCCATTCGATACTCTGCTAGGCACCAGTGTTTAGAATCTGGTGACACTTCACTAAACTGGACAAACCGTTATCATTACAGGTCAATTGCCGAAAAACATTCCAGTCCATGCTTGGCCACAACCCATGAGTTCCGTAAAGTGGAAGAAAGCCTCAAACAATATTCTGCACCTTTTTGTATGTCTGTTTGCACCCATGATGAGATTCCGCTGTGGACCACTCGCGGAGAGTGTGGTTTCAGGATTAAGGGTTTGGGCATGCACCTCATCAACAAACCGTATCTCAGAAACCCGAAGTTCCTTTATCAATCTCTGACACTAACACCAGAGATTGAACAGTTTGTACAGAGACAACACAGAAGTAGCAAAGGAAGACACGCATGACAACAAGAAGGCAATGTTCGAGCTTATTGTTCTTTTTCCTTCCCTCTAGGCAACAGGTTGCAGTGTAGCTGCAGCCATCTCCCTCTTGATGGTGAAGATGGCGTTGAGAACATCCTCCAGGTCCTGTAAGTCACATGCGGAGGAGAGAGTTCTGTGTGCCGCACACTGACTGTGGCGGGAAAGGGGTAAACAGGCTCCTAGCCCAACAATGGGGGTGAGGGCAGGGGGGGGGTGCAGGTGAGGTTTGTAGAGCAAACGGGGTTAGAGCGGCAATTGGTATTTGTGGGGAAAACGGGGATAGTTTGTCCGTTACGCAGGCGTTGCAAAACAGCAATGAAAACTCCAGACCAATTTGCATGTCTTGCAAAACGGCGATGGGAAATTTAGGCCGATGCGCATGGGGCCAGTAGGCGAGAGAATTACATCCGTCCCTCACAGCCTTCCATAGTGAAGCTTTTGGAGGAAGGGGTGGCCAAGGCGATGGGGTCGGGTCGGACACAACTTCACTGCCACACAACTCAGCAGGCGATAAGCTGAGGGGGGAGTAGGCGGTTGACGGAGGGTTAAGGGGGGTATGGGCAATAATGTTGGTTCGGGGAATTGTGGGAATGGTTTTGGGGGACACCCGAGGGGGGGGGGGG
>SZWC01011516.1:51046-64303 GCA_023375785.1 Penium margaritaceum | reverse complement strand
CTGAGGGGGGAGTATGCGGTTGACGGAGGGTTGATGGGGGGTATGGACAGTAATGTCGGTTCGGGGAATTGTGGGAATGGTTTTGGGGGACACCCGAGGCGGGGGGGGTGCTGGGTAGCACACCTTGTCGGGTGTGGAAGCACCAGAAGTGAGGCCGATGCGGATGGGACCAGGAGGCAGGAAGCTCTCCGTCTCCCTCAGTTCACCGTAGTAGAGGTTGTGGAGGATGCGGTTGCCCGGGCCGATGCGGTCGGGGCGGTCCACCCAGTAGGAGGGGATGCCCTTGTGCTCGGCGATCTCCTACAGGTGCGACGTGTTGCTCGAGTTGAAGCCGCCCACCATGATCATCAGGTCCATGGGCTTCTTCACGAGCGCGTACATCGCGTCTTGCCGCTCTTGCGGTGCCAGAGGGGAGGAGTGAGGGGAGGAATGAGGGAAGGAGTGATGGAAGGAGTGATGGAAGGAGTGAGGGAAGGAGTGAGGGAAGGAGTGAGAGGAGGAGTGAGGGATTGTCATTCCTTGGACACGTTGGAACAAATGACATCACATGAAGTTATTGATACTCCTGCACGTGCGAGGTGTTGCTCGAGTTGAACCTGCCAGCCCCGATCACAGAAACCAGTGGTGTCTCCATCAACGCGTTCATTGCGGTCATTGCCTCTCCTGCAAAACCCATGGAGGCATGACAAATGTTGCAGACATCGTGCAGCTGTTGTGTAAACATTGGTTTTGGGGCATCGCTCATGTGCCTTCTCGACCACGATTGCGGCGATCGGCGATAGCTCGCAGGTGCAACGCCTGACGCCCTGAGCTAAAGCCAACTGCCACCACTGGCATCCATCAGCCACCGTACGAATGACTGCATACATTGCATCCTGTCATTCCTACAGCGGCATGGCGGCAAAGGGGAAGGAGCATTAAAGAAGTTTTGCAAATCGCCCAGCATCTTTCCACCGAGACATTTCAGATGCGTCGTGTTGCCTGATTTGAACCAGTCCACCGCCGCAACCGTCGCATCAACTTCTCCATGTGCCTGTGTCGACAGCCTTTTCTGGTTCGGCACGGCCAAGAAGACAAAACTGGCGTTTTAGCACTGAGCAAGGACTCTCTAAAACAACTCACGTCCATGGGCTTGACCGTTCTCCTGTAGTCAAAAGGGAGAAGGATAAAATTTTGGACACTTGTGTGAAGTAAAGGAAGAACGAAGGGCAGTTTCACCATGCTCTTCAAGGCCATGGCATCTCCCTACTGCTCAGCTCTAATGATTGAGGTATGGAGGGAGGGGAGGGATGGGAGAGAGAGATGAAGGGAGTGAAAGGGGGGTGCAAGGAGGAATGGGTCGGAGATCCGAAACAATACCTGGCTTGCCAGCAGCCAAGCCCAAATGTGGGCACACACTTTGCTATTGATCTCTCTCTCTCCCTCTCTCTCTCTCCCTCTCCCTCACTCTCTCTCTCTCGCACACACACACACACACACACACACACACACACACACACACACACACACACACACACACACACACACACACACGCACACACACACACACATACAAATACACACACACACATACGCACACACACCCACACACACACACACACACACACACACACGCACACACACACACACATACAAACACACACACACACATACGCACACACACCCACACACACACACACACACACACACACACACACACACACACACACACATACACACACCCACACAAGTACACATGCAAAAGCACCTGGGTAGCGTCGCAGGTTGTGTTGAAGCTCATGAAGTGTTGGTTCACGTTGGCAGGCCCATACTTCTCCATCAGAAAGAAAATCACTTCGTCTTCCTTCTTCCCGTCCCTTACCCCCACCTCCACACCCTTCTGATCCTCAGCGCTTTTTACAAAGGCCTCTGCCACTGCCGCAGAATCCTGTGTGCCAGGGCCCAACAGCTTCTCCTCCATCTCTGCATCCCTGTCCTCAACGAGGCTATGGCCATCTGCTACATCTTTCTGTGCTTGGGCACCACCCTCTTTCGCATTGACAGGCATTTCGGTTTTGCCAATGTGGCCTCCCATGTCATGAGCTGCTGCGGCGTCTACAACCAATGGGACGGCCACAAACCCTCCCCCGATCTTACACGCACTTACACGCACTTACATGCACTTACACATACTTATACGCACTAACACAATCTTACATGCACTTGCACGCACTAATACGCACTTCCATGAACGTACACGCACTTACACACACTTCCACGCACTTACACGCACTTACACACACTTACACGCACTTACACGCAGTTACATGCACTTACACACACTTACATGCACTTACACGCACTTACACGTACTTACACGTACTTACACGTACTTACACAAACTTACACGCACTTGTAAGCACTTACACGCGCTTACACGTACTTACACGCACTTACACGCACTTACACACACTAACACAAACTTACAGGAACTTACACACACTTTCACGCACTTAAACACACTTACACGCACTTATACCCACTTACACGCATTAACATGCCCTTACACCCACTAACACGACTTACACGTACTTACATGCACTTACACACACTTATACCAGCTTACACACACTTACATACACTTACACGCATTTACACGAACGTACACGCACTTACACACACTTACACGCATTTACACAAACTTACACGCACTTATATGTACTTACATGTACTTACACGTACTTACACGCACTTACACACACTTACACGCACTTACACGTACTTACATGCACTTACACGCACTTACTTGCACTTACACGCACTTACACACACTTACATACACTTACACGTACTTACACAAACATACATGCACTTGCACACACTTACACGCACTTAAACGAACTTACACGTACTTACACACACTTATATATACTTACACACACCTACACGTACTTACACGTACTTACACGCACTTACAAGCATTTGCACAAATTTACAGACACTTACACGCACTTACACACGCTTACGCGCACTTACACGTACTTATACACACTTACATGCACTTACTTGCACTTACACGCACTTACACACACTTACACACACTTACATGCACTTACACGAACTTACATGCACTTATACACACTTACACGTACTTACACGCACTTACACGTACTCACACACACTTACTCGCACTTAACGTACTTATATGCACTTACACGCACTTACACAAACTTCCACGCACTTACACGCACTTACACATACTTACACACACGTGCATGCACTTACACGTACTTGCATGCACTTACACACACATACTTGCACTTACACACACTTATACACACTTACACGCACTTACACAAATATACACGCACTTGCACGCACTTACACGCACTTAAACAAACCTACACATACTTACACACACCTATACACACTTACACACACTTACACGTACTTCCACGCACTTACACGTACTTACACGCATTTACACAAATTAACACGCACTTACACGCACTTACATGCACTTACACACACTTACACACACTTCCACACACTTACACACACTTACACGCACTTAATCACAGTTACTTGTACTTACACACACTTACACGCACTTACACGCACTTACACAAACTTACACCTACTTGTACGTACTTACACGCACTTACACACACTTACACGCACTTACACACACTTACTCGCACTTAACACACTTATACGTACTTACACGCACTTACACGAACTTGCACGTACTTACAAGTACTTACACGCACTTAAACAAACTTACACGTACTTACACACACTTACACGCACTTACACACACTTACATGCAGTTATACACACTTACATGCACTTCTCGCACTTAGACGCACTTGCACACACTTACACGCACTAACACGCACTTTCACACACTGACAGGCACTTACACGCACTTCAACATACTTACATGCACTAACACGCACTTACACGCACGTCCACGAACTGACACCCACTTAAACGCACTTACACGTACTTACACGCACTTACACGCACTTACACGTATTTTCACGCACGTATACGTACTTACACGTACTTACACAAACATACATGCACATACACGCACTAACACGTACGTACACGCACATACAAGCACTTAAACGCACTTACATGCACTTACATGTACATACATGCACTTATACACTCTTACACATACTTACACCAACCTACACACACTTGCATGCACTTACACGTACTTACACACACTTACACGCACTTACACGCACTTACACACACTTACACACACTTACGCATACTTACACGGGCTTACATATACTAACACTCACATACACGCACTTCCACGCACTTCCACGCACTTACACGAACTTGCACAAATTCATACGTACTTACACGCACTTCCACACACTTACTTGAACTTACACGCACTTACATGCACTTACACGGCCTTACACGCACTAACACACACTTACACACACTTGCATGAACACACACGAACATACACACACTTACACACACTAACATGCACTTACACGCACTTATACAAACTTCAACACACTTACATGCACTTATACGCACTTACACGCATTTACACGCACTTACACAAACTTACACATACATAAACGCACTTACACACACTTACATGCACTTACACACACTTACACACACTTACACGCACTTACACATACTTACACGCACTTACACGCACTTAGAAGTACGTACACAAACTTGCACGTACTTGCACACACTTACACGTACTTACACGTATGTACATGTACTTACACGAACTTACACACACTTACACATAATTACACACACTTATACTAACTTACAGGAACTTACGCACACTTACTTGCACTTACACGAAGTTACACAAACTTACACACACTTACACGGACTTACACGCACTTATACACACTTACACACAATTACACAAACTTGCACGCACGTATACGCACTTACACATATTTACATGCACTTACATGCACTTACACACACTTACACGAACTTACACGCACATAGACGCACTTACACTCTCTTACACGCACTTACATGCACGTACAAGCACTTTCACGCACTTACACGCACTTACACACACACCACGCACTTCTACATACTTACGTGCACTTACACAAACTTACACGCACTTATACACACTTACACGCACTTACACGTACTTACACGTACTTACACATACTTACACGCACTTACACGCACTTACAAGTACTTACACACACTTACACGCACTTATACTCACTTACACCTACTTAGACACTCTTACACGTACTTACACAAACTTACACGAACTTACAAGCACTTACACGCACTTACACTCACTTGCATGAACGTACACGCACGGACATGGACTTATACAATCATACACGCACGAACACAAACCAACACGAACTTACACGCACTTACACGCACTTACACGCACTTGCACACTTTTACACACATTCACACGCACTTACACACACTTACACGAACATACACGCACTTACACGCACTCATATGCACTTACACGCACTTACACAAACTTACACGAACGTACATGCACTTACACATGCTTACACGCACTTACATGTACTTACACAAACTTACACACACCTACACGCACTTACACGCACTTACACGCGCTTACACGCACATACATGCACTTACACGCACTTACACGTACTTACACGCACTTAAACAAACTTACACACACTTACACGATTTTACATGCACTTATACGCACTGACATGCACTGACACGCACTTACATGCACTTACATGCACTTACACGTACTTACACATACTTACACGCACTTACACGCACTTACACGCACTTACACAAACTTACACGAACTTATACGCACTTACATGCACTTTCACCCACTTACACATACTTACACGCACTAACATGCACTTACACATACTTACACGCACTTAATGCACATATACGCACTTACACGCACTTACACGAACGTCTCGGCCCTTATACACACTTACACATACTTAAACAAACTTACACGTACTTACACACACTTACATGCACTTACACGCACTTACATGCACATACATTCACTTACATGCACTTCTCGTACTTACACGTACTTGCACGCACGTAAACGCACTTACACGCACTTACATGCACTTACAGGCACTTACACGCACTTCAACGTACTTACATGCACTAACACGCACTTACACGTACGTCCACAAACTGACACGCACTTACACGCACTTACACGTACTTACACGCACTTACACGTACTTACACATATTTACACGCACGTATACGCACGTACACGTACTTACACACATTTACATGCACATACACGCACTTACACGCACGTACACGCACTTACAAGCACTTACATGCACTTACATGCACATACACGCACTTACACGCACTTATACACACTTACACGTACTTACACCAACTTTCACACACTTACACGCACCTACACGTACTTACACACACTTACACATACTTACATACACTTTCACGCACTTACACACACTTACGCGTACTTACACGGACTTACGTGCACTTACACTCACATACACGCACTTCCACGCACTTACACGTACTTGCACAAATTTACACGTACTTACACGCACTTCCACACACTTACATGAACTTACACGTACTTACATGTACTAACACGGTCTTACACGCACTAACACGCACTTACACACACTTACATGAACTTACACGCACTTGTATGCACTTACACGGAGTTACACACACTTACACGCTTTTACATGTACTCACATACACTTACATGCACTTACACAAACTTACACGCACTTACACGCACTTACATGCACTTACACGCATGTATACAAACTTACACGTACTTACATGCACTTATACGCACTTACATGCACATACACGCACTTACATAAACTAACACACACCTACACGCATGTACACGCACTTACACATAGTTACGCGCACTTACACATACTAATACGCACTCACACACACTTTCATACACTAACATGCACTTACACGTACTTACCACACTTACACATACTTACACGCTCTTACACGCACTTACACACACTTACACGCACTTACACAAACTTACACGCACGTACATGCACTTACACGCACTGACACCCACTTCCACACACTAACACACACTTAACACATACTTATACGCACGTACACAAGCTTACACACACTTACACGCACTTACAGGAACTTACATGCACTTGCACGCACTTACACGTATTTACACGCACTTACATGAATGTACATGCACTCACACACACTTACACGCACTTACGCACGCTTACACACACTCATACACACTAACATGCACTTACACGCACTTACACGCACTTACCCAAACTTCCACGCACTTACATGCACTTACACGCACTTAGATGAACTTACACGCACTTACACACACTTACACGTACTTACACAAACTTACTCGCACTTACACGGACTTACACGAACTTACACGCACTTGCACATATTTACACGCACTTAGACGCACTTACACGCACTTACACAAACTTACACACACATACACGCACTTAAACCCACTTACATGCCCTTACAAGAACTTGCAAACACTTGCACGTACTTACACGCATTTACACACGCTTACACGTACTTATACGCACTTATACGAACGTACACACACGTACACTTACTTACACTTACTTACACACAAAAACACAAACTTACACACACTTACACGTACTTACATGTACTTACACGTACTTACACATACTTACACGCATGTACAAGTACTTACACACACTTACACACACTTACATGCACTAACACGCACTTATTCGTACTTACATGCACTTATACTCACTTACACGCACTTACACGTACTAACACGTACTTACACACACTTACACGCACTTGCACAAACGTACACGCACTTGCACGCACTAGCACGCACTTTCATGAACTTACATGCACTTATACGCTCTTCCACACACTTACACGCACTTACACACATTTACACGCACTTACACGTACTTACACATACTGACACGCACTTCCATGCACTAATACGCACTTACACGTACTTATACGAACTTACACGCACTTACACACACTTACACGTACTTACACGCGCTTACACGGACTTACACACACTTACACGCACTTACACGCACTTTAACAAACTGACACATACTTACACACACTTATACGCTCCTCCACGCACTTACACGCACTTACACGTGCTTATACACGTGCACGTGTACAGAAGTTCGTGCCCAGTGTAAGTACACTGGGCAGAATTACACTGGTCAGAATTCATCTTTGAGGCAAAGGACATAACGGCCAACCCCCCTAGAGTATCCTAGGCAATGATTACCAAGACATCAGCTTGCAAGAAGTCAAGGGGATAGGACGTATGGGACTTAGAGGTGGGAAACGAGGAACGGTGCATTCTTTCCAAGTGCAGTTCAGACAGTCAACAGAGCAGGTGGGAGACAACGTGTTAGCATCAAGCCCATGAGCAGGCTGGTCACATAGCAAACTGTCAACGGCATTAGTGTAAAAGTGGAAAATAAAACAGTGCACCAGCTGTGCGTGTGCTAGGGAGAGGGAGCTTGAGACATGAACAAGAGCAATGGAAATGGGATGAGGCATAAATGATGCTGACAGTACAAAAGATCATAGCACATGCCACGTAGCAGACTGCGGTCACTGGTGTGGTGCAATACAGATGCAATGCCGCGGCTAGAGGAGAAGTCCATGCCCTGGTCATCCAGAGTCGGAACACAGAGAAGACTCAGCTCAAGAGAATGCACATACAGAATGTCTGGCAAGAGGAGTTCCCCCCCCAGGGCCAACAAAGCAAACCACCCCAACAACCTAGAATGGCATAATCTGGCCAGAACTAGTGCGCACAAAGCCAACAAAGCCAAGTGGACCTAGGGTGGCAAACGAGGAACGTCTGGAGGTCATGTGGTGGGTGGCTCCTGAGTCGATGATCCAGAAGCCGCTTGACACACGGACAGATGTTGGATCACGGCTGACAGCGACAATGGCAGATAGGGTAGGAAGTTGATGGCCACAGGCAACAAGGCAATGGGGCAAACTATGAGACTGCATGTGTTCAATCCACGGGTCATCAATTGGAGAACATCCATGGACATGACCCGACCATTGATCACAGAGACTGTCGTCAACAGCACACACAAGTGTCCCCTAAACCTAATGCACACTCTCACCTCCCTGATCTTTGATGTGCATCTCCTTGACAGCATGAGAGAGGGCAGAGTCCATCTGGCACTCGTCGTCAGGTGGATCAAGGGTGATGACGATGTCAGAAGAGGGATTCCAAGTGGCGTGGGTAAACGATGCCCACGCTGTTGGAGTGTAGAGCCTAGGCCCATAGTAGACTGGACTGTCAAACCTTAGAGCCCACCCCCAGGGATGAGGCTGCAATGGTAAAGCCACTACGGTGCTGTAGGTGGCAGCACATGAAGAGGAAGACAGAGAATGGCTGGAGGACCTAGTGGAGGTGGAGGGGCAGGGAGCACCACCACCACCACCTGAGGAGGGTGCTCAGTGCTCGTGCATGGAGGATGCAAGGCATGCATATTTGGGTGGTGCAAGACACTTGGGAGCAGCGTGGCCAGTGGCACCACAGTTCCAACGTGTGATGATACTGGAGGAGGAGGAAGATGATGTGGCACTGACAAAACCCCATCCTTTGCCGCCCCCCCCTGTCCACAGCTACCTGTAGTGCCACCCTTGCCTTTGCCTTTACCCCTGCTCCCACCCCAACCACCTATGTGGAAAGTGAGAGAAGTATCTGTGGTGGTGGAGGTGATGGAAGATGAGGCAGCAGCTGAGGCGGATGAGGAGGGAAGTGCGGTGGTAGCTACTGCAATTGCAGCGTGATGGATGCGTTTGTACTGCAACAAGCTCCACCACATATTGAGGTGTTGGGAAGTGAACTTTCACAAGGCACAGATGCCTCTTGATGCATCCTCAAGAATAGGGACAGCAGCCAAGTGCTCAAGCTTGGAGGCTTTCACCTATCGGCAGATGTTAGACAGCTCGAAGATGAGAACGTTGACAATTGAGAGAACAGTAGAGAGTTGTCCAAGTGCGGCCTTACCCAGGTCGCATAACAAGCGCATACTGTGATCCCAATAGGCCTCGATAGTCTCATCAGCATGCATAGAAAGCGTGTTGAAGTGAACAATGACCTCTCTGGGTTGCATGCCCAGTCGTTGTTGTGCAACGCTTGATCAATGCATTAGCGCCAATCGGACCAGCAAGTGTGCAGCGTACGATATCGGCAAAATAGGATCCGATATCATTAGCGAGATCGTCGGGCCCAGTACAAATGAGAGCACAAACAGCACAGGCAGAATCATAATTAATGGACATAAAGGGATGACTGACAGAAGGATTATGCTCCTGGTAGTACTCCCAGAGCTGCTCCCCCTGTGCCCAAGCACTAAAATGGACCTCCCAGGGAAAACAGGTGAGATTGGAGGTGAAGTGAGGTGGATTGGAATCAAATTCAGGTTTGCGCTGGGCTTGTGACGTGAGTGCTTTAGCAGCAGCTACGACTGTGAAAGGATTAGAGGAGGTAGAGCTAAAGCTAGTAGTGACGAATGCGGTAGTGGGTGAGGTAGAGAATACAGCAGCAATTCTGGTAATAGTGGAGGCAAGAGGCATACCACACAATGTGGGCTGAAGGCGATTGAGGACCAAATCAGCAATGTGATCTAAAAAGTTTTCATGATCAGCTTGTTTAGCTCACAGCTTTCCTTCATCATTGCGCCATGCATTGAGTGCAGCCTGTAGTGTGTTGCGCTCATGGTACAGCTCAGATTTCAAGGCAACGCATTGATTTTCATTGAGTGGCATGATCCCGGCGACGTGATCCTACCGATGAAACTTTGGCAGAGCTTCCTTTGCCCTAGTGGACGTAGAATACTTGTGATGGATGGCTTACGTCTCTACTGCAAGGCAACGGACATGGACGCACAAACAAGCCACGCAGATGTAGCATAGAGGGTGCAGGGGTAAGAGAGAAAGCCAGGCTCACAAGGCGGTGTTGTTAGAACAACGGAAGAAGAGGAGCTGTAGCTGATGACGCTACAACTGCAAAGGTGGCAGACGTGGAGACAATGAGGCAAGCTACTCATGTCAACATGGCGGCTGTAAGAGTGGAGATTGCAGAGAATGACAACACAAGAAGCTGAATGTGACAGGTCACTGAAGATGATGAGGAGGGTAATGGTGACGCCTATGCAGTAGAGGCATGTATGGAGGTCACAGCACTAGAAAGTGTTGTTGCAGCTGCTACTACTCCTCATGCTACTATGTATACTGTGGCAGAAATTTGAGAAACGACGTTGACTGCAACTGCTGCCAGGGGAGCTTGATCAACTACGTCTACAGCGTACATCTCAATGGCTCTGCGAGCAGCAGTGATGGCAGGTGCACATGCAGCACATGTAGTGGCTGAAATAGTAGAAGCAAAAGCAGTACTAGACACAAGAGCATAATCCTACCAGGAGCATAATCCTTCTGTCAGTCATCCCTTTATGTCCATTAGTTATGATTCTGCCTGTGCTGTTTATCATCTGAGGTCTATGGGCAACAGATGGGCTATGGGCAACAGATGGGCTTCTTGGGTATTAAATAGCTCAGTGATCTTGCAGTGGCCCAATGGCTAGTGCGTTCTGAACTGTTGGCAAGTTGTCAGCGGCAGACTGACAGAAGGTCGCGTACACCCTAGCGTCCTCCCGCTCATTGTGCTCGGCGGGGTTGAAGTCGTCACGGTTGCGCTCATGCGCGGTCATGGGTGAATTCGGAACACGTTCCGTGTCAGGAGGGGACGCCAGTGTGCTTGGTGCCCAGCTGCCTTACAGAGCAGCCGTATGGTAGAGGTAGGCAGTGAATTCTACAGCAGCTAATGCTCCTATGCTGCTGCTGCAACTGCTGCAATGACCGCAACTGGGCTGAAATGCTCATGAGCAGCTGTATGAAATGTGACTGAAGTGGCCGTGGAGCGGCCGATGTGTACACAAGTAGTTGTTGCCGTAACCACGGTGTGAAAGCGCTTGGACAGTCGAGTGACGAGTGGTTGCGAGGAACACAACTACGGGGGCCGTAACATGGCCAATGAGAGCATTCACTGTAGTGGGAAATGCCTCTGCTATCACCGTTGCCATGGTGGAGATGCTCGTAGGTGGCTGCATGAGACGCGGCTGTGACGGCGACAGTGTGGCCAACGTGTGCGCCGAGAGTGGGATCGTAATCACGACTTAGGCATGCTCTGTCAGCTGAGTGATATGCGGCTGCAGCAGCCACGAGTAGAATGCGCTCGGACAGTCGTGTGGCTATGAGGAACATAGCTTTTGTGGCCGTTGCATGGTTGAGGATGTTACAAACAACAGCGGGAGATGTTGCTTCATTCGCTGACACTGTGGTTGTGATGTGTGTGTGCAGCTATTGCGTTAGGCGCGGCTACGGTGGCCACAGCATGGTCAACTGGTGTGCAAGCAGAAGTGACCGTAACAACAGGTAAGGCACACGCTGGCAGCTGAGTGAGATGCTACTGTCGGTGGCCAATTGAGATGCGACTGCTAGGAATAGCGCTACTATTGCCGTATCATGGACGATGTGCCATAGCATGGCGGAAGCCGTTGCCGTGTTCACGGCAAAGATGAGAGTGAGCAGCGGCGTAGGACGCTGCGGTGGCCATGAGTGTCCACGGAAGCTATAGGAGACGTTGCCGCTGTGGCTACAAAAACAGCATGTGTGCGTGAGATGCTTGCTCGGGATCACCCACCACGTGGATGTGACCCGACGAGGCCTTGGGGCTGTGAGTAAGGAGGGACACTTCTCTCTTATTCTGATACAAGTAGGTAGCTTAGGTTGCTAGGATAAGCAAGCAAGCAAGAAAGCAAGCAAGGAGGTGGAGAGGCACGACACCATGGATCAGGACAAGCTCACATTCACTTAAAGGCTAGCAAGCTGAAGGAAAGAAGTGAGTGAGTCAAGAATGAGTGAAGTGATGAGTACCAGTTGACAGGGCCACCCACGCGAGGCTCTCGAAGTGGGGCCCAGCCGACACCCAGGGATCAAACCTGGTGTTGGTGTTGTTCAAACCATGGGCAAAACTGGTGTTGGTGCTGTGGCCACCACTTGACAGATTGATGGTGTCACAACCACTGTACGCTCCATGATGCATCCAAGTATAGCTTTTGCACACGTGAGCTTTAATCCAGGTTATTCACCTACAGTGATGTGTGTGTGTGTGTGTGTGTGTGTGTGTGTGTGTGTGTA
>SZWC01011516.1:22456-47193 GCA_023375785.1 Penium margaritaceum | reverse complement strand
GTGTGTGTGTGTGTGTGTGTGTGTGTGTGTGTGTGTTTATTCATTTATATCCTTTTGATTTTTTTTATTTGGTGACCAAATTTCCAAACAAATCATGTACCTCAAAGTCCATTCGGCAAGCTATACGGAACCCAGGACAGTAGGTAACTGCCTCCCCCTCCCCCTCACGTGAAAGGGAGAATGTATTCGGTTAGTGTAGCGGACATTGTATCGTACATAACACCATAATTTTCCACTACTGTATTTTTCATTGTTTTCTTTCATTACTTTTCATTGTGTCCGTTCCACGTCTCTCTGACAAATGCATTCGTGTACAACTTTATTCTCTCTCCCAATACACTACCCAATACACCCATGCAATACACTGTTATGCTTGGGAGGGAGGGTGATTGGTGTTGCTCCACATGTGTGGACCGTCCACCCCCTCCCCCTCCAAAAACTGCAAATTGTATTGGATGAGTGTATCTGGTAGTGTTTCTGGTAAACACTGACCACAATACAATAATGCATTTATAGAAATAAGAAGAAAGTATAGCTTAAGACTGTCAATACAACTATATCGAAAGCTTGCAATGCTCGGAAAAAAAAAATCTACTCGGAATCCATGATTCACACTACGTAATTATTTGATTTTTTCCCGTTTGACAAGTAAAGCAATTAATTCATAATTGTCGGAGGTCTATGGTAAACAAAACAGAACCCAGATCAGGACGTGATGGCTACCCCCTCCCAAAGAAGAGGCGGGAAAACTGTCGTGCAAGTGATAGGCATTACCTTTTCTCGCTTCAAGAGAAATAATGGAATGGGTGATTTTTTACTATGTGATTATTTTTCGTAGTGTAGGACATTAGGAGATATATTCACCATGATAGTAACAGTACAATGTCACCATCTGTGTCTTTAAGCACCAAGTATTCCCTTCAATGTATAAGCATTTACCTGGTAGCTGAAAATGTCTATTCAACATGTTTTCGTTGAATCATTCCTATACATAACTTCTAATAATCTTGTTTTCCTACTGAACACATAACATAGTGATTGCAAATAACAGTGGTAGAGAAGGAATTTCTGGTGAAATTTCAACAAAGGTTCTATGAACCTTCCTTGTGTGCACACTTTGAATGTACACAGTTGAAACAATGGATTTTTCATGTGCTGACCTGAGAAGCCTCTATCCAGTGGAATTCATAGGTGTGGATGCAGAGGACATTATGGTCACCATGTTAGCAAATTCTCCCCCTGTGTCCTGACGTAACCAGCCATTTTCAAATGCAGCATGCAATGATCACACACAATCTCCATACCCAATAAGATGCGAGTTAAATTTGTATCCCTCATTTATATAGAGTGAAGGAGAATCTTCGTAGGCTAGACAACCTAAGGGTGAAAGGACCCGATCAAGAGATCATCCACTTAGACCAAGACAGCAACAAAGGGTGTGGAGGGAGCATGAACGATCAGAGCAAGGTTGTCTGGACTGCGGTGATATCCTCCTCGCTCCAACGTAGCGTAGATCTCAAGGTTCCAACAGCAGGGAGATTGTTTCTGGCTGTGTAAGGCCTTGTGAAGGGGTCAATCTCGGTCTGTGCCATCCTCAAATCCTAGAGGCTAGATGAAAAATGTAATTTTCTCATGTTTGACGTGTATTCATGTGTTTTTCACGTCCATCTGGTGAAAATCCTGATCAAGTTGAGCCACCTGACTCAACAAGACCTCTATCGTGGTGTGCTTGGTAACAGGTGCAAAAGTTTAATCAAAATCCACATCAGACACCTAGGATAATCCCTTAACCATAAGAGGAGCCTTGTACCTCTCCACTAAGCAATTGGGTCTCTCTTTCCTTCCAAACACCCAACCAGCTCCTACCCTACTGATCTTTGATTTTGTATGTATTTGTTTTTGGACGTGTTTTCCTTGAACGGATTTTTTTTAAACGAATTGCTTAAGTACACCCTAAGTAATATCTTTGGAAGGACTAAAAAAAATTCCGTTCACGGCCGGGGTATTTTGGGTACGGTTGTGCTGCAAAACCGACCCTTTTTTTTTATTCTATGCGGTTCACGCTCGCAATGACGCATCGCGCGCTACAATGGCGCACTGTTTGACATGTCTGACGTGTAAATCTGACAAGTCAGACATGTCAGACAGAGCGCGCGCCATGTTTTTGAAATGATATTCGCTCGCTCGCTCGCTCCATGCTCGTTCGCTCGCTCGCTCGGTCGACCGAGCGAGCGATCGAGCATGGAGTTGAGACTGATCGTCGAATTCAAAGATTCGACTTTTTCATTCAACGAATTTAAAGGAACCACCTAAACAACTCTTTTAGTAAAAACCATGTTCGAAATCATGGAGCAGATAAACTGCAATTTTGAAAAAAACGAAATCAAAGATCAGTACGGTATAGGCTTATGACTAGGAAGGAGCTTCACCTTCTCATAAAATCCGTGTTTCTCGATGGCAGCTAGCTCCTCATACATATCATACTCCTAGAGTGTTGCATCTACAACGGAGCGAGCCTGTTGCACACTTTTTGATTCTGGCACACGTACTATGGTGTCAATGGCAAAAAGTGTGGTGGTAACAGAGGAACCTCACACAAGCTGACTAGAATTAGCACTCATAGCAGTACAGTGGAACTCATCAGTGATGAAGAAATATCCAAGCGCGGTGTTAGGCTGCACCACAATCATCACCAAGCTGAGAGCGTCAAGACCAAAGGCACGAGCAAGCTCTGAAGGGCTGACAACATCCCCATGGACAGGATACATAGATTGTATGGGACTAAAGGGGCCAGTTATCTCTGTGCATGTGGTAGGCAGGGCATAGTTAGGTACAGACTGAAAGGGCCTCACAAGACTGCCAGGCACACAAATGAACGGCGACAACATAGGAGGCTATGAGGGTGTGAGTGGGTCAGCTGCAGATGGGACCACAATGGGCAACACAAGCAATGATCCTGGTACCGATAGAGATGATCTAGGTGACGATGTTGCTTATGCAATAGGAGATGATGAAGGCATTGATGCAGATTCAGCAAGATGTGAAGGAGGCCACAATGTAGACATGGCAGGATGTGATTCAGGCAATGACATTGATGCGGAAGGGGATGATGTACCCGATGATGCGGTGAGGGAGAGACAATGGAGGTAAGAATGCCCAAGTGACAAGAGGCAACATATGTGACAACGCGGATGCGACATGAGATGATGCTCGTGTGCAAGGAGCGGAAAAAAAAAAGTGTACCCAATACCAAAGGGACCTCCAAAGACACCACCTCTCCCTACACAAAAGAAGGGCGCAAGCAAAAAGTTAGAACGAGCAAAATTATGAGAGAACGTGCCCTCAAAGAAAAGGGTGTTGTGAGACTCAACAGCCAGACCATGTTCAGGGTCCTAGAATTGCTAGGCCTTGCATTAAGAGGAGACACTATGAAAGGGGCACAAAAAACCTCGAGGAGACAACATGTGATTGCGTTCATCCTCATGGAGCCAGACACAAGCAAAGCTATCCCATACATGAGTGAGGTGGAGGACAATTATACCACCACTCAAATGGAATGACATGAAAAGTCAGACACACGTCATGTAGGACATTGCCTCGAATGCACACAATGGAGGGAGGCCAGACTCAACAAGAAGGGTGCAAAAACCATAAGCCAAAGTGCAGTTCCATCACTTTGACACTCCATTCTGCTGTGGTATATATGGAGCAGAGATCTCTAGATGCACTTTTGGAGATTGAAGGAAGCGGTCCGTGGTACCGATGCATTCCTAACCACAATTGGGGTGAAATGCTAGCAGATTATGCTTGCAAGTACACACAATTAGGACAAGCCAGGAATTGATCATAGACCGGACATTGCAATCATTCGTAAGACATAACACATACCGTCCAACACCCATAGAAACTCTTCAGGGAGAGAATCCATGACATCCACGTGTACAAGGGCAAGTAGATTGAGCAGGCGAGAGTTAGATGTGGGCAACAAGAGGCAATGAAGCTTGTCTTGTACAATCAAGATAATAAGCAGTAGGTAATCCCTATTTGAGTTGAGCGCCATGTGAGCCACACTCCATACACAAAATCATGTAACCAAGAAGAGAGGGTGGATTAGAGAGAGGTGAGACTGCTTCCCGATCAGCGAAGACCAGCTAGCTCCATGTGTACCTGCACGCTTATCGCCTCCATCGCTCTCTTGCTTCCAACACGATGCTCTGACACCATCCCGTGCACCGCTTGCCATCCTCCCAATCCTTCCAGTTCCAATCCCTTCTCGAGTGTTGGGTCCGTGCGACACTCGCCGGTGACATGATGCCTTACCACCATTGTGGTCACCTCGTGCCATACTCCAAATTCAACCGCTCTTCCACTTCCAACACAGGATTTAGTGCATCACATGTTTTGGTGTTACTTTTGTAACACCCCTCCCCGCCAAGCCAAGCTCAACTCAAGCTTTCATTCTTCATCCTCTGCCCCATCATCATCAATTGCATCTTTTTACTCCCTTGCCTCTTTTGCTTCCTTGGCTTCCTCGACTTCCTTGGCTTTTTCAGCTTCTCTGGCTTCCGTTGTTTCAGCTTCCGGTGCGTTGGCTTCTGCCTCAACCATCTCAACCACCTTTTCCCTCTTTAACTTCCTTCAACCCCTCCCCTTAGAGGCACGCTTTACCTACCAGACCATGGTACGTGCATCATTTATGTTTTGAACTTTGCAAGTGCCTTCCTCATCTCCGGCCGCAGCGCAATAGAGCTCATAAATGTGTAGTTCTCTTTCGGGTCGTCAAGCGGCCACACGTCCTTGATCCGTGCCTTGAAGCCAATGGTGCTGAACTTTCCTTTCAGGCCTGCATTATGGCCTCCCTTGAACACCCCCGCAACCTTGAACAATCCTTCCGGGCCATGACTCTCCCACTGGCAGTTTTGGTTCCCTGCCATGCTCCAAAGCACAAACTTCCCTACATCCACTCCCTTCATCTTGGTAAGTCTGATGCGGTGCTTGTCGAAGTTCTTTTTTTTGCCTTCCAACTGCATGATCCGCATTCTGTCACACCTGTGCGAAGGCACCCTGAAGCTCAGCTGCAAGCGTTGGGACGTCGTCAGCCACAGTTGCTTTATCAAGTTCCTCCAAAGGCTCCAGGCTCTTGAAAGGCGTTCGACCCAGGAACTCGCAGTTGAGCACACGCCCATGCAAGAGGTAGTAGGGAGTGTGGCACGTGGAGTCTTGCACCGCAAAGCGGCACCACATGAGCGTGATTGCCAACACCTTGTCCCACTCCATCCCCTGTGTTGTTGTTGTCTTGAAGAGCGACGTCTTTATGGTCCAGTTGAATCTCTCCACCAACCCGGACGACTACGGGTGCTCAGCCGTGGAGAACTCAAGCTTGATGCCAAATTCTTCCAGCATGGTTTTCACCTCTTCTAGAATTCCCCACTATTTTTGCAGTGGATGAGGATGTGGCAGTCATGGCGACACACCACGTCCTTGAGCATGAAGAGCATGGTTGTGGCGGCCGTCTTCCGCTTCATTGCACGCGCCTCCATCAACTTGGTGTAGTAGTCAACGGCCACCACCACATAATGGTTACCCTCTGGTGTGATCGGCATCTGTGCAATGTCAATGTAAATGCATTCAAAGGGGCAGTCACGAGCACTGGACATATCTCGGACTGTCCCGTGAAGGTTGCCTTTTTCAGCATGCACGGCTCACACATTTTCACCACACACTTGACGCTTTCCACGATGTTCTGGATAATACCCCACCGTGATCAGCTCGGTGGAAGAGGCAACACCATGATGCCCCTTCAAATGTGCTGCCACCGCGATATCCCAAAGATCATCCTCCTTTGGAACTGGCCGCAGCTTCATCTTCTTTCTTACTCTCCTCCATAGGTCCCCATCCTCATCCAAAACATACCGCTCCGCCGGCCTCTTGACACGGTGCACCTCTTTATCTCTCCACTCCGGCTGCTCAAATGGCTAGGTAGATATGCATGTTCCATTCGTAATACACATCTACCGGTTCTGCCTTCTGTAGCTCCTCAAAGCTCACATAGAGCTTGTCCATGTCCTGCCACTTTTTGTACCCACTACTTCCGTCCGCTCCATTCCATGCCATCTTGAGCTCCTCCTTCCGTTGCTTTGAGAAAAGTTATTCCCCCCAATCTTGATCCTCTAGTTCCTTCGGGGGCTGTCAACTGTTGCGCCTCAAGGAGGGTGGGAATGCGCTGATCTCCCTCCTCCACGAACAAGTCGTCTTCCTCCTCATTTCGGGCCGACTCAGTTCATGTGTCACTTGGCACCTTCATGTCCTCAGCTTCCTCAGCTGCTGCCACTTTGAATGCAAGGCGTGATGCCTCCGCTTGCTGCTTTCACTCCTTTTGAAGTTGTGCCTCTTGTGTGTGTTGTGTGATCAAGGCGTGATGCTGCTTCACCAAACGTGCATCACATGAGCCAGCCAGGGACAGGTTCTCTTGGGTGGAGTGAGTTGCCGGGTGGCTTGCACCTTCCTCCTCATCATCTTTTCCTTCCGCTTCTTCATTTATTTCACATGCCATATAGGTGCACACCACGGTCTGCACCTCCATGGTGTTGGGTTCGTGTGCGAAAAATGACGCCTTGTCCGCATCTGCTTTCCACTCCTCTTCACTATACAGCACCCACCTGGTCATGTAGAGACGAAGGGCGGCGGTGCTGTCAACCTTCCCCTCACAAGCCAGAGGCCTCTTGGAGGCCTAAAGTGGGAGCCTCAAAAGTCCATCCATGTTCAATGCCACTTTCCCTTTCGGATGCTTCACTTTAAAGGCGTATTCCTGCAATGACACGGCCCACCATACCAGCTTCCTTGTCTGGTCACCAAGCTTGTGGAGTTGGGGAAAGACGTGGTGGTCAGTGTGGAAGATGAACTTGCACCTGTGGAGGCTCATGCAAAACAATTGCATCCCCCATACCACTACCAGGCACTCCCCCTCAGCTGCAAAGTAGTTCCGCTCTGCTGCATGCAGCTTGTGACTCGCGAATTGTAGTGGCCTCTCTTTTCCATGATCATCCTCTTGTCAGAGGACTGCTGCAATCGCTTCTTTGGTGAAATCTGTCTGAAAGATAAAGTTGTGCTCATAATCTGGAAACATCATGAGTGGCGCTGAGGAAAGAAGCTCCTTGGGCTTCTCAAATGTTGCTTGTGCTTTTCTTCGTTTTGCTACAAAATATTCCTCCAATTTTTTTTGTTATGCTTCCACTTGATCAGGGCCGATGTCTAGCAGTGCAAACCACTCCTTCTGTTTCCCCTCATCGTTGAAAGCTTGAGCAACCAAGCCTAAGGGTGGCTTGGTCATCTACTAGTGCAACCCAATCCTTCAGTATTTCATCCACTCGCTGATGGCTGCAAAACATTCCTCTACTTCTTTTTTTGTTCTGCTTCTACTTGATCGGGGCCGATGTCTAGCAGTGCAACCCACTCCTTCAGTTTTTCCTTGTCGTTGAGAGCTTGAGCAACCAAGCCAAAGGATGGCCTAGCCGGTTTTGCTCCCTCCACCTCTCATGGTTCCATAATAGACATTACCTCCTTCTTAGCTTCATCGTCATCCTCTTCCAACTTGTTAACCACGAGACACAGCTTCATATGGTGCTGGAGGTCTTCATGCAAGATGTCATTGGCACACTTCGGTGCCATATCTTCCGTTGCTTTCTCCTTTGGTTCACATTCCAAAGGTTTGTTACTCTCGTCATCCTGATCACAGTCATCCTTTTCCAGTTCTGAATCATCGTCCATCATCTTCATTGCTGGCGAGCGGGAGGAACGCGGCGAAGGATGAGCGTCAGACGCACGTAGTGTAAACATCGCGCACAAAGCCTCCGCCTCACCCTCGGGCTCCTCTTCCTCCTCATCCTTGTCCTTGCTCGAGTCCATGGCACGTGCCGCGGGTGGCGTCATGGGCCTCGCGCGCAAGCGCTGTTGCCTCAGCCATGGTGAGGATATGTGGGCGCGTGTGCGGGGCCGGGGCCGAAATCAGCTATTGGAGTCCCAACCTTGGTGGTTCAGCTGCCCGAGTATGTGCCGTGCTCTCCCGTAGTGCTGCCAACTGAGTGAGACAATGCGTTGTGATGCAACACGAAGGGGGTTAGGGGCAACACCAATGCCATCCATCCATTCAACCACCAAGTGAGGCACACGCATCTCCCTTTGGGATGCAAACTCCAACGGCGCACTGGGATGCTCTCGGCATCCACCACCTCATTCAAGAAATTCAGTGGCTCCCGGCCCATCCTGGTAGAATATCTTATCATGTTCACAATCCACTCTAGCACCCGCCGGGTACAACCCAGCATTTCCCGAGGGCATCCCAAACGAATCTTCTTTTATAACAATGACATCCACGGTGTGGGTGAGAGTCCCCACCATCGCGAGTACCTTGCGGATCTTACCGAGCGGCTTGGAGAGCTCATCGCATGTCTCAATGAGGTACTTCAGTGGCTCAAGGAACGCCATCAACCCACACGCCTTTGCAGAGCTCATAGTAGTGGAACCGGCTACCATATCGGCGATGCTCCCTACCTTGTCCCACAACCACTTCCACTAATACAACCAACAACTTGTTTTCATCGGTTGCCTCCACCATCGACTGCTGCTGGACCACAATTTCTTCTCCTTTTGTTAACAGCTTCAACAGGTCCTGCTTTTCATTCGGACAGTCCAAGATGTATGTCCAAACCGACACGCCTGTGTTCCTCTTCTTTAGCGTTTCCACCACTAAAAAGGGGATGATGCGGTCACCGTGCTTCGGACGTGGAGGCGGTGGAGCCCGACCAATCCATTCCGCTCTTGCCTCCTCGAGCGTGAATGGTACATCTTCAGGGCCGAGGGCACTGGCGCGGACCTCCTTCCGCGGATTGGCCATGAGCGGTACCGCTTGCACTTTGCCATCCTCTTCCTCTACTTCTTAAGTTTTAGCTTCCTCTTGCACCTATTCCTTTGCCGCTTCCTCTTCCCCAGGCCCTTCCATTTGTAGCCTCAAAATGCAAGCTTTTGGTGATTCCTCCACCTTGTCAACTGCGTGGTTTAGGACCACCACGCCAACGGCTGTCAGGATCACACGCACTGTGGATGCAGCGAGTGTGACCTGTGCTGTTGTATCTTGTGGGGCTGGTTGGTCCTACCTTGGATGAGGGCAATCACATGTGTAATGGCCTGGCTCCTGGCAGTTATGGCAAATGCGGTTGGCATGAGCATGAGGAGGGATCCCTCTTGGTGCCAGCCCACCCGTTTGTTGCTGCTACGCGGCGAGCTATGCCTTCAGCTCCATGAGCTCAATACGAAGCTTCACGACCTCTCGATTGTTTTCGTCTGTTTTCTCCTCCTCCTCAAGATCATTCTGGTTCCAAAACGTAGCATGCAAGGTCTACAGCTGCATCAGCTTGAGATCGCGCTTCCATGACTTCCCAACGGGGCGGAGAAAATCCTTCACTTGTTCGACTTCGGAATATCCTAGAATGTTGTGGCCGAGTTACCTCACCCGCATCATCAAGCTTTCCGCCGACTCTCCCATGTGCTGCTCCAAGGTGGCAAGGCCTTGAGTGGACTTCCCCATGTTGGTCGGTCCCCGCGTCTTGAACTTGTTCTCAAAACAAGCCCAAGAATGCGCTTTGACCAGTGGTACAACTCCCTCAGCCTTGGAGTCCTCCATCACCTACCGATACCATATGGTGGACATTCCATCCAAGTGCATCCTCAGCCAACACAAATTTTGTAAATCCGTATCACGAGGGTCAAGAACCAAGGAGAGAGCCGACTTGGCTTCCTCCTTCCAATTCAAAACCGCCTTGCCCTCCTTTCCCCAAACTGACAAAGGTGCACCACAGGTGCGGGCGCTACTATGCCGACAAGGCCTGACACTAGCACTCCACCGGAACCTCCCGCGACGACGGATGCACCTTGGCTTCCCATTCATGCAAAGGAAACCACGTTAGAGTTCCCGTCAAAGTTATCATCGTGCAGCGGAAGAAAGGAAAATTTGTCCTTGTGAACGCCCTCCGTGTCCCAAGCCTACCTAGCTTGGGTTCCACTGATGAGATGCCAACACAGTCGCTTACGTCCTTGGCCAAGCCGCTCCCGATCGCCAAGACGAGATAACTCCAATGCACGGCTCACTTCTTCCACTTCATGTGGCACGCCCGGAAGCCGTCGGCTATGGGGAGGTTGAGCCTGCATCCCCGGATCCGGCTCATGCTGAAGGGTGGAGCCTAAAAGCTCTGATACCCATGGACCCATACAAAAACTTTTGTGGTAGTTTCTAACTGACTTGTTAGGTCACACGTCACAAGTCTAGTCCAAATGCTCATGAGTCACAAACATAACTACAATGAGACTTGGAAATCCATAACTCAGTGATACAAATGAGAGTAAATCAAAATCATTGGAAATACAAGGAGCAATCCTTACAAACTGGCCAACTGCCTCGAGCCATTGAGTATCTGGGCCGGTGTCCAATCCTGATTCCACAAGCTCCTCATCGTTGCCATTCTAATATACTTCCAATGTTTTGTCCCCGCACAATGTTGTGTGTGCTCCGTGAGTAGCACATAGCATACCAATTCTTGTAATCAGGCATACACATTAATTGAGCACTCCGTGAACTATGCTCCCCCAGGTAATCCCTATTGAGGTGAGCGGCACGTGAGCCGCGCTCCACACAAAAAACCCTGTAACCAAGGGAGAGGGTGGAGTAGAGAGAGGTGGTTCTGCTTCTTGATCGACGTCTAGCGAGCTCCATGTGTACCTGCATGCCTTTGGTCTCCGTCGCTCTCTCTCGCTTCCAACACGATGCCTTGATACCATCCCATGTGCCACTTGTCATCCTCCTGATCCTTACACTTCAAATCCCTTCTCGAGAGTCAGGTCCGTGCTACACTTGCCGATGACACGATGCTTTGCTAACATTGTGGTCACCTTGTGCCACACCCCAAATTCAACCGCACTTCTACTTCCGACACAAGAATTGGTGCGTCAGAAGTTTTGGTGTTACACCAAATGAAAAAGAAAACTGGTGAGATGTGGTGTGATACATTTTTGTGATCACCTTTGCCCGTCCAAGTCACCATACGCAGCATCAGTATCTTTTGTGAAAAAGAGAAATGGCAAGATACAAATATATGTGGACTACTGGCCGTTGAACAATGCTACAATAAGAAACCGCTACCCTTGACCACCTTCGAGGAGCTCAAATATTCACAAAAATCAACCTATGCACCGACTATCACCAGCTGCGTGTGGGGGATGTTGACATCAAGAAGATGACATTTTGAGCACTCCACGAGCATCTTGAATTCATGGTTATGCCATTTGGACTCACAAATGTCCTGCCAACGTTCATGGCGGCAAGGAACAACATTTTATGCCCATACGTTGACGATTTTGTCAATGTATATCTCGACGACATTCTAGTGTACATCCGCACCACAGAGGAGCACGATGGACATCTCCAAAAAGGTTATCAAATTTTTTAAGGAGAGAAATTCCTCAGGAAACTCTCAAAGTGAGACTTCAATCGCCGTTCGATCGACTTTTTGGATCACGTCATCAACGACGGACGAATGACCATGGGTCCAAAAAGGTGGCAGCAATTGTTGATTGGCCGACACCAACCAACGTGCGAGACATTAAAGTTTTCCTTGGCTTCTGTAATTACTACCAAAGATTTGTATGGGATTACGCCTGACTCTCGATGCCTCTCTCCGACCTCACTAGAAAAGAAAACGAGTGGCGGTGGGGAGATAGCAAACAAGAATCATTCATCGTTTTGTGAAACGCTCTAACCTCGACTCTAGTCCTACGGTTGGCTGGTCCAACGATCAACTAAATCATGGCTATGGAGGCCTCCAACCAAGCCATTGGCGTGGTTTTCCTATAGGATCACGGCAGCCGAGAGCAGTCGGTTGCATGTATGGGACAAAAGTGACATAGACCGGAACTCAACTACCTCGTGTACGAGAAGGAAATGATGGCGGTTGCGCATGCATTCCAGACATGGCGATGCTATCTTGAATGGTGCTGATGCGTAGTATACACCGACTATCACGCATTGAAACATTTGAAGACGCAGCCAAACCTTAGTAAACGTGAAACCCAATGGATGGAGTTCCTCGAATCTGGGTTTGACTACAATATTGAGTATCGGCTAGGCAAAACCAACCCAGTAGATGCACTCAGTCGCCGACCCGACTTAATGGCTGAGGCTGCGACACTTCCATTGGAGCAAGATCTACATCTCAAGAGGTTACTCACACGTGGCTAGGACCAGCATGGCAGATAAGACAAGTCCAAGTTCTGGCACGATACACCGTATTGGCAACAACGATTCACTTACTACGTGGTCCTACCTGTGAATGACGAAGTCCATCTCATGCTACTTGAAGATTGCGACGACACCGGTCAAGGTGGACATTTTGGAGAAGAAATCACGCTATAGAAGCTGGTGAAGTCGTACTGGTGGGACAAGATGCAAACCGACGTGGCCAACTTTTGCAAATCATGTGACACGTGTGAGCAACAAAAATCTCGTCGCATGTGGTCAGCCGGAGAATGCAGCCACTCCCCATTCCAACGAAACCGTGGACCGACATCTCCATAGACTTCGTCAGTAGACTACCACTCATACACAAGGTATATGATGCAATTCTTGTGGTGGTCCAAAAGCTTTCCAAAATGTCCCACTTACTCGCCAAAAACGACCACCATCACCGTCAAAGCTATAGCAGAGTTATTGTTAAACATGATCGCATGGCTACAAGACGTGACAAGAACCATCACAAGCGACAAAGACAGTCGATTCACAAGTCGTTTTTCGCACAAACTCATGACTCACTATAGTATTTGGATCCAGCTTTTACGGCGTTCCACCCTCAAACCGACAGCCAAACTGAGCGGACCAATCACATGCTCGAATAACTTCTTTGAACATTATGCAAGCCACACGAGACAGATTGGGCAGCCAAAATTTCATCTGCCAAACTCGCATATAACTTGGAGATTTCCAGTGCAATGGGTAAAGTTATGTTCGAAGCGGTACATGCCAAACTTCCTGCCACACTAGTTGGACTTCACAACCGAAGAATCATTTTTGCGGTTGGCATCCAACACTACGATTTCTCCACCATCTGGGACGAATCACGGTAGACACTCACAAAGACACAAGCGGCGATGAAGACAGCAGCCAACCGACATTGTAGCAGCGTCATGTTTGCCGTTGGCAACAAAGTCCTCCTTTGTTTGGCAAACATTAAAGTCCATAGAGCCGACTTTTTGAAACTCAAACCTTAATGTTTGGAACAATTTGTTATTAAGCACATGAAAACCCCTATGGCTGTAGGACTCAAACTCTCGGACATTATGCAAATTCATCCGATGTTCCACATCAGGAGAATCAAACACTACCAGGATCTCGGTGAGAGTTTCCTCGGTAGGGATGTGCTCCCCCCTCCTCTTGTACAAGTGGACAAGAACATGGGATAAGTCATCAAGGACATCTTCAGGCATCGAGGACATTGTAAGACAACACAATATCTTGTTAAATGGCACGGGTACGACGCTACGCACAATATCTCGGAACCCTATGACAATATTCGCGACGTCAATCATCTCATCGATGAGTATTATAGTTGTCACTAGGCTACATCTGTACTCGGGCCGGGATGTCGGGGATAAAAGGGGGAAGTGTTACGGACCAAATGTACACAAGTCCTTAAACCTTCTGAGCGGGAAGAAGTGTCACAACCTTTCTATCCACTTCTCGACACATCGAGATTGATTGAGATTTATACAGATGCATCTCGCATCTCCACATTCGATCCTCAAAGCCCCCAATTTCTTGGCAAAGCTTCTGGATCCCACTAGTCACAACACAACTCCACAGGCATCGCTCGACGATCAACCCAACAACTCCGACTATGTCTTTTTTATAACTCAACACCTGTGTATATGTAGTGAACGGACGGGTACCTTGGCCCACTGGGCCAAAACCGTTGTACTTGAGGGTCTCTGACCATCAAGTCATCCCATTCGCTGCCCCACAGGTCACGACGAGTTCACGGCATGTGGCACACTGGCGCTACACTTCCACACAGGAATGGACCCACCTTTGGTGTCCACAATGGGTGTCGAACCCCGGTGTTCTGATACCAAATGTAGCAAATAGACAGGAAGCTTGGCCCACTAGGCTAAAACCGTAGTACTTAAGGGTCTCCGACCCTCAATTCATCCCATCTGCCGCCCCACATGCCAGGACCAGTTGAAGCTACGTGGCACACTAGTGTTACAATGTATGTGTTCGGTCATTTGACACTTGTCCTTGAAGTTCACTTACCGATGATTATAAGTTGCTTAACTGACTCTAATTCCCAAACCGTGTTTTGCTTCCCAACTCCTACACGTTTACCATTCATGCTACGTTTGGGATAACACAATTGTGGTAACGGCAGTCGCGGACTTAAGCTGTCTTGAGCGGCAGAATTGTTGTCTTCACGACTAGGCAATTCTGACCGTCTTTCATTCAGAAACATTTACCATGCTTGTTTCAGATTTACTGATGCGCTAGCCTTCAAACATTCACGATGGTTTGAACATTGGTCATCTTTTGTCTTC
Organism: Penium margaritaceum; assembly: GCA_023375785.1. NCBI lineage: Eukaryota > Viridiplantae > Streptophyta > Zygnematophyceae > Desmidiales > Peniaceae > Penium > Penium margaritaceum. The sequence goes on along the minus strand of SZWC01011516.1, from coordinate 32,562 downwards.
TAATGTTTTACCAAATACCCTGCCCTTCAAAAACTTGTCGTGGGTCCTGCGTACCAGGTAGGTCTTTCATGTGAGATCGAAGTTTGTTGCGTACAAGATTTTCTAGTGGAGTTTGCCATGAGCTATTGCTGGTCGTCACATTTTCTACTACTGAGAGTGGGATTAGATTGACCCGCATAAAGCTTGACGGTTGTAGTGTTATGTGTTTTGACCACTATAGGGGCCTCCTTACCAAACGTTATTCCAACTAGCGCGGTTGACTAAACCACCAATGTGAGTCAACGGTGTCGGAATTTGTCCCCCATCGGTAGTTCCAACATCACTTACAGGAACTAACTCGATCAACACTGCGATGTACCTGGCCGCACTCTTGTGCATCTGCGAGGCTCTATGACGGCCTATCCAAACTAGCCCTTATTTAGTGGAGTCGCTCACCTATCATGCCTGTCCTCTTTTGCTTCTTCTTTTCTGTTTGCCGAGACATGAAACTATGTGTGGCACGCTGACGTCAAGTGCCGCGGATACAATTGTGCGCGAATGTGTCACATTGTGCATTGAAAAGCAAGTCCGTACAGAGAAACAGACAAGTGTCAGCTTGCTGCAAGCGAGTTAACACTAGAGTTTAGATGTAGGAAAACACTAACAGAAAACTCCCTCTTCTCGTTGTTGTTGTCATGGCTTATAGAGGTGGTTTCCATGCTGATTTCTCCACTTGGCTAGAAACGTTTGAAAACCAACGATGGTTGACTATTGTGTAGGGGTTCTTGCTTTCACAACGCTTTAAAAAATAAAATTTCAGATTCATCTCTTTTGACATGCGATTCGAAAAACGATTACAAAATTGCAACCTTCCCCCGTCCGCAAGTTTCAAGGGAATGCAGTTGTGATCTTAGGATGCATCTTCATTATCTTCGCAGTCGACTTCCGATCTTTGTCCCTCCATATTTTTAATCTCAATTCATCACTGCCGAAATACCGACTATTCGATGCATTCCTCTACGCGAGAACAAAAAACACTCCACATCAGCAGCCAGTTGTCCAACAATGAATGAAAAGTGAAAGGAGGTTGCGTAACCTCTCACATGAGCGAGCTGATAGTGTAATGAGGTTCCCCTATTTTTTTGGCATACTCAGGGTCTCTCCTCGGTTTGGAGGGCATAGGGGGAATAGTCTGTTTTCCGAATATTCCGAGTGGATATTCCTCGAAAGGTCGGGCTTGACCGCGACAGCTCGCGGGAACGAGGAGGAGGAGGAGTGAGCGCGCAAGCGAGCGCAGGCATGGGGGTGACGCCTGCAGTAGGGGGCTAATTCACACATAACCCCTTACAATGTTCTAAACACGCCAAGCAAGGGTGCCGGTGCCCCTCTCGGCAAACAGTGTGTGGCTCGCGCAATCCGCCGAGGAGTTCTCGCGCCAAAACCTTCGACGACGGACGTGGTCAACGACGGCAGCAAAATGGTGGTTGCGACCGCGTGGCGGTCGCAACACTTTGTGGTGGCGTGCGCAACACGGCAACTACACCCACCGTAAAGACACACGCGTAGTGACAGCGAGAGGCGTCGAGCTGACACGGCGGCTCGCCGAGAGACAAGCCAGATCATCGATCTGGATGATCGATGGTCGAGCACTCCTCGCACTATGTATTAGATGCAAGTAGAGCACGGGGTCCAGGTGCAACTAAAGCACTAGGATCAGGAGGAAGAAGCTTGCTAGAACAAGCTAGGAGAGTAGTAGGCCAGGACTAGGATCAGGAGGAAGACACTCTCATTAACCTGTTCGAGTTCTAGCCTCCAGACTTCTCCAAGTCTATCTTTCTGCTACGATTGTGCTCTCCACACACTAAGGCTTACCTTCTTCAGAGCACACACTCTCACATCTGGTATCAGAGCCAGAGCCACGCATATGATGGAAGTGCTGCCGGAGCTCTGCAAACATCAAGGAGCGAAGGCACGGACTACACCGGACAATGTCCAGGCTGATCGAGAGTGAGATTGTTGGACCAGACATTGAAGCCAAGGCACAAGCCAACCTATGGAAATATTCCTACATTTCAAGAGCGTTTACACGGTATACCATGCGCGCACGAGTGACAACGCGTGACTCCTACACACTTTGAAGACGTCAGATTCTCATCCCGGCCTATCGAATTACTGCCGCATTTTCTTTTTTTCTGCCGGAACGTTGCCAATTCTTTCCAAGGATCTCCAACGGCTAAAAGTCATCAAGAGCCATGGAGCACGCTTTGTAGCAGATTGTAGAGCAGCTGAGAGCCCTCAAGCTTCTGAATGAGCGGCTCAATTGACAGATGGCTGACCTACGTGACGGGACTGATGCTAGACAGGTTCGGGCGGTCCAGTCAAGGAGTCCGTCGAGACCAAAGCCAAAGGCTCCGGAACCGTTCAATCCCTCAGTCAAGGGTGCGAGCGTACGAACCTGGTTTTTTGCGCTCAACAACTACTTTGGGGCTTTGGATCACCCTCCAGAGGACTATGCTGTGCATATGTCATTCACGATGACAGTGCTACGCGGAGCAACATTAAAGTGGTGGAGGCAGCTGAATATGCTGGCCAATGGAGGTGGAGGTGGGAACGCAGTCGTGCAACATGGCGTGTTGTGGCAGCCAGGCGCGAGGCAAGCTCAGGCTTGCGTGCCGACGACATGGGAGCAGTTCGAGCAAGCCATTCGAGATCAATTCAATCTCGTAAATGCCTCCATGGTTGCAAGCAACAAGCTAGAGCAGCTGAATCAGATCGGCTCGGTGCAGGAATACACACGCCATTTCTTTGCGTTGTGATCGACGACATGAGCGAGCCAGAGATGGCAGACAAGTACCATGACGGCTTGAAGGCAAAAATTCAGTGAACACTGGCACTCAGTGGAATCACAGAGCTCCAGGTGATGGTGGCCAGTGCTGAGCCCGTTGACGCGCTATGCTACCATCGAGGGGCTTTTTGTGAGAAGCAGGAGAATTTTCAATATCGAGCACAACACCAACAAGCCGACCCCATGGAGATCGACGCTCTGCAAGGAGGCCAACAGTAGAGCAAGCCACGTGGCGGGAATTGCTACAACTACAGGAAGCCTTGACACCAAAAGAAGGACTACAAGAAGAAGGAGCAACGAAACGACAACCAGTAGTGAGTGGCGGGTGGCCAACTACTGGGAAAGCTTTGTCCGCATCAGAAAACACCAGCCCCGAAAGTCCTTTGACAACTAGAGAGCTGCCGAGTGTATTGCTGCGGAGCAAAGGAAGCACGAGGATTCCAAAAATCCTCCAGAAAGCTCAAATCTCATAAGCTGGTTCTACGGATGGCGAGGGGCACCAAACTTGCCGATAGATGAAAGCATTGTTGGATTGCGGAGCGTCGCACTCATTCTTCTGTGACGAGCTTGTAAAGAGGTTGGGGCTTTCACGGCTACTTAGGAAGCCAATTACAGGCAAGCTAGTGCAAGGGGAGCTAGAGTACGGACTACCTTTGAAGCCTCTTAGGATCCGTCTAGGCAAGCTGTCGTGCAAGGTGAACTTTCGTACATGCCCCAAGGACGCCTACGGCGCCATTTCGGGGAGTGACTGGCTGAATCGGTCGAATCTTTCAGTGGATTGGGTGCATATCCAGGTGAAAGTGAAGAGATGCGGAGAGCAAATTGTTTTGCCGTTATGGGGTGAGGAGAATGACTCCAAGGCAGGCAAGGTGCCACAGTTGAGTTACGTACAGCTGAAGCGTTGTTAGCGCAAGGGCAACCAAGTCTACCTTGTGTGGATACGTCAGAAGGAACTAGCTAAAGAGGTGGAAGTGCTAGCAGCCAAGGCAAAGCAACAAGAGGGAAGGAGAGCAGCAGAAAACACCAGCAACAGAGCTGTCGGAAGGCGTCAAGGGAGTGTTGGACAGCTACGGTGACGTGTTTCCTGTTGAGCTGCCAAGGGGTTTTCCACCAAAGTGGGACATCGACCATAGAATTGAGCTGGTTCCTGGAGCAACTCCAACGGTGCACGCTGCTTATCACATGGGTGATAATGAGCTATGTGAGCTCAAGAAGTAGTTGGAGGAGCTGATAGAGGAGGGGATCATTAGACCTTCGGTGTCACCCTACGTTGCACCAGTCCTCTTTGTGAAGAAGAAGACAGGGGAGCTGGAGATGTGAGTGGACTATCGCGCATCGAACAACATAATGATCAAGAATCGGTACCCCTTGCCAACGATCGAGGGGTTGTTTGACCAGCTGAGGGGAGCGCAATACTTCAGAAATATTGACTTGCGCTGAGGATACCATCACATCCCGATTGTGAAGCAGGAAGTGGAGAAGATGGCGCTTCGGACGCGGTACTACCATTTCAAGTACCTCGTGATGCCGTTTGGGTTGACCAACGCTCTCGCAACATTCATGAGCCACATGAACAGAATCTTCTATCCTCACTTGTTCAAGTTCATGATGATGTTCCTCAACGACATCCTCATCTACTCTCGAACTGTGGAAGAGCATCAAAAACACCTTTGGCAACTGCTAGACATTCTTTGGAAAGAGAAGCTGTTTGCGAAGCTCTCCAAGTGTGAGTTCAAGAAGCGAGATGTGGAGTTCCTTGGGCACATCGTGAGCGGCAAGGGTCTACGCATGGACCCAAAGAAGGTGGAAGCAGTGAAGTAGTGGCCGATACCAAAGTGTGTACGTGACATCTAGATACTCTTGGGGTTTGTGAATTACAATCGGAAATTCTTCTAGGGGTACACAAAAAAGGTTGCGCCGCTGACTCACCTTTTACGTTAGAATCACCAGTGTAAATGGGGCAAATAGGAGTAGAAGAGCTTCGAAGAGCTCAAGGCTACAATGTGTAACACTCCGGTCCTGGTGCATCCAGATTCATCCAAGGAGTACGTCATGGCGACAGATGCAAGGGACTATGCCATTAGGGCGGTGTTGATACAGGATCACGGGAAGGGGCCATAGTGGATTGTGTACGCATCACACAAGTTGCGAGGTACAGAGCTAAACTACGCAATCCATGAGAAGGACATGCTAGCGGTGATCAATGCGTTCAAACACTAGAGGTGCTACCTTGAGTCGCGGCGCTACGTGGTCTTCACGGTCCATTACGCCTTCAAGTACGTGAAGATGCAACAGAACCTCAACCGTCGACAAACTCGCTCGATGGAGTTTCTTACGGGGAGTTTTGAATAAGAGATCTAGTACAAGCCTGGGAAGGTGAACTCGGTAGATCCTCTGTCGCGGAGGCCAGACTTGAGCCCCAACGCCATCTCAGTGCTGATGAGATCTCCATTCATGCATAGCCTATTTGAGTACGGCTATGGCGTGGATAGTGAGTTCACGGGGGTGCGCTGAAAAAAGCCTTGTGGGATGAAGTTTACTGGTGAAGGGGGCAAGAGCAGAGGATTGTCGTATCGAAGTATGTGCCATTGAAGGAGTTGTTGGTGGACAAGGCGCATGACACCCACTACTCGGGTCACTCGGCTTTGACAAGACGCTCAAAGCCTTGGTACGCGAATACTGGTGGTCTTCAATGGTGACCGAGTGTAAGTGGTTTGTGAGTAGTTTTGATGTGTGTGAACGCTTAAGGGGTGGAGGATCGAACCACCAGGGGAGCAGCAACCATTGCGTGTACCAGAGAGGCCATGAGCAGTCATCTCGCTCGACTTCATTGGCGGGTTACCTGTGAAGCAACAAGGCAACAACTTAGTGTTGGTGGTGGTGGGCTGGTTTTCCAAGATGGCGCATTCATTGCATGTCTTGAGAGCATCACAGCTACCGAGATACCTCAACTCCTCCTTAGTCATGCCATAAAGCTACATGGATGCCAGAGTTGGTGGTCTCAGATTGCGATCCACGCTTCACTTCGCGATACTGGAGAGATCTCATGGAGAAGTTGGGCACGCGGGTTCAACTGACCACGGCATACCACCCATAGAGCGATGGGCAGAAAGAGTGTAAGAACCAGAATTTGGAGCAACTATTGCAGAGCATGGTCCTTTCGAATGGAGAGGGTTGGGAGGAGAAGCTCGGAGTAGCAGATTTTGCTTACAACTCATCGGTAATAGCATCAATAGGATAGTCACCGTTTGAGGTGGTTGATGGCCCCCAGCCACTTAGCCCAGTCGCCCTTACTACGGCAACATCTCTTCCAGCTGTGCACAAGATTGCTAAGGGATTTTCCACCACTTGGGACGTGGTGTAGCAACGGTAGTTGAAGGCACAAAAGCAGCAGAAGCAGTAGGCGGATAATCATCGCTTTGCGGAAGAGTTCCAAGTGGGAGATCAGGTAATGTTGAACTCTGCTAACCTGCAGCTGATGGGAGTAAGGAGTCCGAAGCTGAAGCCACGATGGGTGGGCACGTACCGCATTCTAGAGAAACACTCGGCTGTATCATACAAGCTGGAGGTGCCAACTCACTATACTATCCATCCGGTGTTCCACATCTCCATGCTTCGTGCCAATGGCGACCCCAACACTTTCTTCCACGGTCGCGGGACATCTCCACCTCCTACGGTTTAGGTTGAAGGAAGTGATGAGTTTGAGGTGGAGAAGATTCTGGCGGGACCGCCAAAGAGAATGTCGGCGTGAATTTCAGGTGCACTCAAAGGCGTACTCACCAAAGCACAACTCTTGGGAGCCAAAGGCCAACTTCCATGTTGTGGGTACCTACACTGTTCTCTAGGATTATCTCAGGCGCGCAACGACGTCGTGCCTACGACGAGGGCGGTGAATGTAATGAGGTGCCCCTCTTTTTTCTGGCATACTTGAGGTCTCACCTAGGTTTAGGGGGCATTGGGGTAATCTTTGCATTTTCTGAGTATTCCGGGCGGATATTTGTCGAAAAGGTCAGGCCCAACCACGACAGCTAGCAACAACGAGGAGGAGTAGGAGGAGGAATAAGCGCGTGAGCGAGCGCCGGCGTGGGGGTGATGCCAATGCTAGGGGGGTGTTTGGCGCGTAACCCCTTGTGGCAACCTAAACACGCCAAGCGAGGGTGGCGGTGCCCCTCTTGGTGAACAACATGGGGCTCACGCTATTCGCCAAGGAGTTCTCGTGCCAGAACCTCTGACAAAGGACGCGGTCAAGGGTGGGAACAAATGGTGGTTAGGACCGCATGGCGGTCAAAGCACTTTGCGGTGGCGTGTGTAGTATGGCGACCACATCCGCCGCCGAGACACACCCGCGCTAATAGTGGGTGCATCGAGCTGATGCGGCGGCTCGCCGAGAGACAAGCCAGGTCATCGATCTGGGCGATCGATGGTCAAGCACTCCTCGCACTACGCATTACATGCAAGTAGAGCACTGAGTCTAGGTGCAAGTAAAGCACTAGGATCAGGAGAAAGTAGCATGATGTAACAAGCTAGGAGAGCGGTAGGACAAGGCTAGGGTAGCCGACCAAACAGTATATATTCTTGTACTTTGTTCACTCTCATTAACGTGTATTTTCGAGTTCTGGCTTCCAAAATTCTCCAAGTCTATCTTTTCATTGCGATTGTGCTCTCCACACACTAAGGCTTAACTTCCTAAGAGCACACACTCTCACAGATGGCCCCGAAAAATTCGTATGTCATGGTTACCCACCAAGACCTTCGAGTAGCACATAGTTTCACTTCACGACAACTAGAAGAAAACGAAACAAGTGTCGCAACTTGACGTGGCCACTGGTAAGGTCATCTCCTTGGACGCGTTTGCCCTTTTTTTGGGTTAGTTACTTCATGAACATCAAGTCAACAATTTCATCGTCTTACATGATTTGACTCGCAACTTATTCCTCATACTAGTACTATCACAAAACGTATTTGTGTTCAGTAGCCTTCATCTCCGGAGAGCCTTGTCCCCAATGATTTTAATAATCACGTATTAGGATCAAATGTTTAAAGGTTTTCTTTCATATCCCAAGGGTTTCAAAGGGAGAATCATAGGTTCACATTGTGGCACATAAACATTTTGTAGTGAAACCAAAGCCCAATCTAGGTGTATCTAATATGAATTTTAGCTTCATGAGAAAAAAAATGAACGCATCCATGTAAGCTACTAAAACATTTACTAAATAAAGTTTAAAATGAAAGTCATTCCCATTAAATCGTGAATTTAGGGAAAGAATCAGTTATTATGTGACTTCATAAGTAATGTGAAAGGAGCAAAATCTAAACAAAATAAAAAAACGTTTTTGGGCTCTCTTTTGATGGATAAATATTGATGGAACATACATGACATGACATATTACGCAAAATCATGTTCGTATGCCTTCATAAATGGAAAAAAATAATGTATTCGCAAGGAAACAGGCAAAATTATAGCTTATTATATTGTTAACAATAAAATTTTCATTAAAATGTTGTTTCCAAAATGAAAACAATGAAAACTTCTCTTCATTTTGATAAAAACATTAAAGGGGAGAAATGATGTCACAAAGTTTCTTATGGATGGAATTTCTATCATTTTGCACTGAAATTACAATTTCATGGTTTTTCCTTCTGAATGAATAATGAATTCTGTTACATGATTGCAAATAGACTTTGTGAAAGACCACTATTGCCCAAATAGACTACTAGACCAGAATTACCCTAGGTAATTTTGCTTTATGCTATAAAAGGTTGATTTTCCCTTAACAATATAACGTTGCTCAATACTAGTCAGTCACAAAGCCTTCTTGCAATCATGAAGCAAATTTAATTATCATTCAGAATTAAGAACCATGATATTGTTTTTTCTATGAAAATTGATAACAATTGCGTCCTTAAGAAATGTGTTTACATCATTTCCCCCTTTGATTTATTTAACATGAAAAGAAAATTCAACTATTTTCATGTTGGAAACAATATTGATATAGAAAAAAATATTTTTTATATTTTATTAGACATTATTTTGCCCTAATCCTTGCAATTTCATGATTTTTCCTTTTTTTTCGAAGGCATACAAATATGAGTTTGAGTTTAACATAATGTGATGTATATTCCATTGAAATTGTTCCTAAAAACAGAATGCAAAAAAGGCTTATATTTTTTATTTTAATCTTTTCAAATTAATCATGAAGTCACAAAATAATTGAGTCTTCCCCTAGAATCATAGTGAAATGGAAATAGTATTAACTTATATGTTTATTGGTTTAGTTCCTGAATAAACACTTAAATGTATGCGTTAATCTTTGTTTCCAATGAAGCAAAAGTGCAAATTAGATAGGCCTCGATTGAGCTATGATTTATGTGCAAAATGTTTATGTCCTACAATTTACACATAGGATTCTCCCTCCGAATCCCTCAGGACAGGAAAGAATACCTCTAGAAGTTTCAACGTAGAAGGAAAATGTGAAAACCGTCGGCGACAAGACTTTGTGGAGATCGACTCCACTTAATGCAAACAAGTTTTGTGAGGGGACCATTACCGTAAATAAGTTGTGAGTCGAATCACGCAAGAATGTTAAAAGTTTAACTCGTTCCCAAGGTAGTAATTGACCCTTTTTTGGGTTACATAGTGACCCTATTACAATTGCTTCGTGTGCAAAAAGATGCTGAAGAAAATCGTGATTGGTGGATCAGTCTTTTTTTTTTACATATCCACCAATCAGCTTGCAAAAATTCTTCGGACTGGAAGCCCCCCCCCCCCCTCGTCTGCGGACGCATAGCTGTGGGCAGCCTAGATGAAAAAAATCATGGACATCAAAATAAATGTCCGGACAGACCCTGGATACTACGGAATGACCAGTCCGACTCTAGGACAAGAGTGTAAGGACGGTACGTTGGGTTGGGTCCAACCCCTCCAGTCCATCGACGAGCAGAATTTAATGCTGTTTTTTCCCCTCTATGTCGCTCCTCCTTGGCCTTGCCCTGTCCTGTTTGACGAAACTGGTTGTCATGGTAAACTATGACAACCAGTTCCGTGAACCTTGCTTCAAACAGGGTCAAAATGCAATTGAAAGGAAAAAATTCCAAAAACCATCATAGAATAAGGTAGATAAATGAAACTGTGCATATAATCTCGTCATGTTATCTTTCATGACATAAGGAAATATTCAAAATTCATCCAAGTTCGTCAAACACCACGTTACTTGTAAAGTTCATAACCGACGTCTGAACTAGCATTTTCAAAGCAAAAGAACGAATTAGTCTTTTTAAGTAG
>SZWC01011515.1:76566-87448 GCA_023375785.1 Penium margaritaceum | reverse complement strand
ATAGATATCCAAGACAAACATTTCTTCATTTGTGAAATTGTTCAGAGTTCACGCTGATCGTCGATCATCCAAATCCGAAGGTATTTGGAGCGTGCGAACTAGGAACCAAAATGCAATCGAAGTTTCCTAGGAAAACTTTGGTGACGAAATTTGTGCGCCCGAATGAGGATCGCCCCCCCCCCCCGTCCAAACACTGTGAGTGTATTGAGGGAGTGTATCGGGGAGTGTATCGTGAGTACTCGCCAGAATGTACACAAGTTACTTGAATTCACATGTGTATTCAGCCGCCCCCTCTCCTGATACACTTCCCAATAGACCCTCGATACAAATTCGGGTAAGCGAGGGGGGGGGGGAGGGAGGTCGAGCGTCGACAAATAAAATATTCGCAACGACTGTGTAGCATTTCGCTCGATTCCTACAGGAAAAATGTCGATTATGATACGGTAGGAAAATGTACGAATATACGTCAGTGACGTTATTACAATAATAACATGAACTTGACTTCAAGCACACAATAGGTGCAAAGTTGAAAAGGATGTGCTTTAGTGTTTCTGGACAATTGTTTTAAAGAATCGATTTTAAACTAAATAAATTGCATCCGTTTCTCAATCAATTTCCGAGAAACTCCTGTGTTTATGTACACATAAGTAATTGTGAACATGATTGTAACTAGTAATTTCCAAGAAACATTAACAAATGGTTAGGTTATTTTCTTAGAAGTATCCTCACCATATGTTTCAGTGTTGTACACACATTATGAAGTGTATGAATTTGGGGTGATTGGGCATAAATGCATTATCTGTACAAAAATATACTGCTCATGCACGCACTAAATGATTTTGTCTTATGTGGAACCTTTGATCCCTCTCCTCTAAGGGGTTGAGTGCGTGGGGATAGTTTATGATGTAATGTGCTTGTTTCCATGTAAAAATACACTAATGACACACTAAGTATGTGATTTTGTTTCACATGGAACATGAGACCTCCACACCTAGACGGGTTCCTGTGCGTGGGACTAGTATATGAGGACAACGTGCTTGTTCTCCATGTAGAAATGCATGAGTGTGTGATTCATTCTTATGTAGGACCTTTGACCCTCCCCCTTATGGGGGGATCTAGGGCGTGGGAGTAATGTAGGAGGACAATGCGCTCATTTCTCACATAAAAATATACTAATCATGCACTCAATATGGGGAGTCGGGGAGATTTGCAAATACTAAGGCATGCTTTTAGCAAAGTCAAGCACCATTGACAAGTCGGCAAAATGAAATAAAAATAGGGCCAAATAGCTCAGATACCCATGAAACGCAAAGTGTGACTCTGATCCGCCCAGCATCGGAAGAAAAATAACTGGAAAGTCCAGTCCAAAATCATGCTTGCTCGCAGCATGCGTCGACGCCCGAGAAAAAAAAAAGTCGTCATGGCCATCCGGCCAATCGAAGATCAAGGACGAGAGGCACCGATCACACCTCACCAGCCATCGATCGGCCGATGCTCGATCGACAGCCTGCGAGGTCCACGATCAGCGACTTTCGTCGCTGATCGTCGATCGGCCGGATTCCTCGATCACGAGGGTGACTCCGGAAATCCAGCATCTGCTGATAGGAAACAAAAAAAAACATAAGACTTTTAGCTTTCAAACTCCTAATTGAAACCACAAACCTAAAACAAACTAATTCAAGATAAAATTTGGGTGCCAAATACTCCGGTGCCCAATGTTTCGCCAGATATAGCAGCGCTGCCCATAGTCGAAATCGACATGAGAGCGGTGCCCATGTTTTTGAATATCCGTCCGAAAACAGAATTCGACTTCGCTCTCGAGGCCGGCGACTGCAGACCTCGAGAGCGAAATCGGCGACTTCTGACACCGGCCGAGCCGATGTCAGAAGTCGGCGTGATGCGAGTTTTGGAGTTCGCAACTGCGAACTCCAAAACTCGCGACAGGGTGACACACATATCGCAAACCCCCCCAATATCCGACAAACCCTCTAGTGACACTGGGGGGTTTGGGTTTTATTTTTTTACTTGCCCGGGCATCTGCCGGGCCCCGCGGTAGCGGGGCCCGGCAGATTCCATTTCATTTATCACACGTGCGCCGCATGTCGCAAATCCCCCAATAAAATACAAACCCCCTAGTTACACTGGGGGGTTTGGGTTTTATTTTTTTACTTGCCCGGGCATCTGCCGGGCCCCGCGGTAGCGGGGCCCGGCAGATTCCCTTTCTTCTATCACACGTGCACCGCAACTCGCAAACCCACCCAAACCTACGGCAAACCCCCTAGTTTAAATAGGGGGTTTGACAGTGTCATCGCAAGCTCGCAGGGAGGTTTCGCCGCGGAACCCCTCCTGCGAGCTCGCGATGGCGGGCGAAGTTCGGCTCCGTCGTCGAAGTCGAAATCCATGTCGAATCCGGTGAATACATGAAAAATATGACAGTCGTGCCCATTTTCGCTCGAAGAAGGACAAACATGGGCATCGCTGTAATGTTGTTTAAAACCATGGGCATCGCTGCTAAATCTGGCGAAACGATGGGTATATAACTACTCCGTCCTAAAATTTGGAGAGTTTGGGTTTTATTTTTAAACTGGCACCTGCCGGGCCCCGCGGAAGCGGGGCTCGGCAGGTGCACGCGCAACGCATGGGGAGTCTTGAACTCCTTACAAACGTTACAAAAACCTCCACAGAAAGTCTCACAAACCCCACCTTTTTGGGGTTTCTGATATTGCGGAAGAGGCATAATGTCATGCGTCGACGACGCATGACATGGTGCCTCGACATCGGCGTTTTCCTTTTTTCATTGTTACTGGCTTGGCGGTCGCGGGGTCAGATGGGTAGCTAGGCTATTTTTTGCTCGACGACGGGCCAATGAGCTATATGGTTCCGAAAACTGGGTATATCATGACTGAGCCCATAAAAATATTTGTACGTTTCTCGACACTTCTATCGATCATGCTAGAAAATGGTCCAAGTTGTGAGGGACCTCTAAAGTGGAGTATCGGAGGAAAGGGTAGCTCGCCAAATGTCCTCGGCCGATTGACACAGTGGTCAGCCATAAATATAAGGACAAGAATTTCAACACATGGGGCTTAGAGACTAGTTTTTCTCAGGTTCAAAACACTTCCTCCCCTTTTAGCTGTGATGTCCCGACACATTAGATCATGTAGGCTGGTAACGGAGGTAGTTGCTGTCGATCAAGTGATCGATGTCTCAGAGGTTTTCATAGGCTCCAGGCTATTGTGCGCAGCATCGTAGCCGTGCCACTTGACTAGATATCTAGTCACTTTTTTCATTGTATGTATGCTCGAGGGTACCTTCAATCACGTACTCTGTCTCCCCATCCACTTGTATAGGAGGTTGGAGTGTGACGTTTCTCGCAGAGAAGTTTACACTGGGGTCGCGGTAGTGTTTGAGCTTGTTGATGTGGAAAACTGGATGAATCGCCATGCTATTAGGCATGCGAAGCCGGGTCACGGTAGGGTTTTGCATCCATTGGATCTCAAATGGGCCCAACTAGCAGGGTTTGAGCTTCGTAAAATCATGTGCACAGAGTTTGATGTTTGTTGATCTCAAGAGGATGGGATTGCCACCACTAAACACGTTATCGCTATGATGCCGGTCGATCGCTTGCTCTAAGGGTGTGTGTGTCTTTAGGAGGATCTGCCGCGCTTCTTCCAAGACACTTGAGAAATTTTCCCACGGTTGATGTCAACCGTGGAAATTGCTTTGGCTTTAAAAAAAATTGGCAGAAAGCTTGTCGTAATCCACTTCAAATTGTACTTTATAGGTTTTTGTCAAAGTGGCTGAGTTTTATAAGAGTTTGGCGGTCGAGAGTTTGGAGAGTAAATTGATGTTGTGCCGCTCACATTAAGTGCAAAGAAGTTGTTCAAGAGTTTGATTGATCTGCTCTCTTTTCCCATTGATCAAAGGATGGAACACCATCGATAACAAGATTTGATTGTACTAACGTGTCATCAATCTGCAGAAAAAATGGCCGGTGAAGCAGGCGTCTCTGTCACTGATGATGGTACGTGGCACACCATGCAACCATATGATGTGATTTAAAAAAGACGTATTGTTCCCTTTGCGTGGACGGTGGTTTTCATCGGGAAGAAGTACATCGTTCTGGAAAAACTGTCCACGACCACGAGGATGGTATTATAATAAACCTAAAACCTCGGGGGAAGTAAGCAATCCTGTTACGAAGTCCATACTCATGTCCACCCACCACTCCATTGGACCATGGAGTGGATGGATGAGTCCCGGTGGGCTCATGCAACAAGATTTCTGGAAAGTGTCTCACCATTTGTAGAAGGCCGATACATCAGTCTGCATTTTGTCTCATCAGTATTACTTCAAGCTCATAAGTAGTACTTCAAGCTTCTTGGGTGTCTTGTCTATGACGAAGTGTCCATCCCCCTAGATGGTTGTCATGGAATTCTTAAAATAATATTCTCTTGAGCTTCGTGGAACAGGGAAGGACAACATGGCTAGTGAAGCAACGGCACCAATATGGTTTGTCAAACTAGAACTTAATTGTCTTTCCACCCATCGAACTCCTTGTAACCCTTCGCGAACAACCTCGCAAGGTACGAGTCTTGTTCAACGAGTAGTGTGTTGATCCCGGGCCATCATATCTTGTCATCAATTTAGAGAGCCCTCTCTATAAGTTTGTTCCAGGTCTTTACTTGATGTTGTAGTCAACATTGGACTCGAGAAATTTTATCCATCGGTTTTGTTGACAAATCACATTTGGCTCACTCTTTATATACTTCAATGCATAATGGTCGGTACGCACAATGCATCACCGGTATTCCAAGTAGCACCGCCATGTCTTGAACGCATACATGAGTACGGACATTTCTCTTTCATGCACTGTGTAATTGGTTTTCGGTCCGCATTAGTTTTAGAATATGTACGCAACCAGTTGTTAACTACTGTTATTGTCGAGGAGAAGCTCCCTGATGGCTCGATCAGACACATCAGTGGCTAAGACGTAGTCCACCGTTGGATTCGACAATTGTAAGTCTAGTACCGAGGATAAAGGATTTCTCAAAGAATTGAATGATTCTTGTTTGATTTCCCCCTGATTCCACTCGGTAGTCTTCTGAGTGAAATGGTAGAGAGGTGCGAACACTCAAGAGTAGCCTTTTATGGATTAACGGTAGTACTTGTACAAGCCCAACAATACTTGGACGTCCCAAACATTTGTCGTCGTCGACCAGCCTCTTTATAGCAGTTCAAGAATATTTTGGAGATGGCCATTGTGCTCTTCGAGGGTGTGGCTGTACGCCTACATGCCGTCAAGATATGGGACGACAAAGCCATCAAGATACGTATGGAAAATGTTGTTTATCGTTGCCATAAATATTTTAGGGACATTTGTGAGTAAAAGCGCCATGAGCGTGAACTCATAGTACTTCTAACCGGTGCGATACACCATACTAATTCTAACGTTCACTGAAATTTTAGAATGGGATTTATTGGTACTAAAATTCATGTAAAAAAGGGTCAACTTTAATTCTATGCAAGGTCTCCCATTTCCTCTCGAAAAATAAGATTGGACATGAACTTTCACCCATAGTTCACATTGTTTGATGCCCATTTGCACGTTTCCCACCTATGAAACTCTCCTCAGATCTCCCATCTCCNCTCGATCAGACACATCAGTGGCTAAGACGTAGTCCACCGTTGGATTCGACAATTGTAAGTCTAGTACCGAGGATAAAGGATTTCTCAAAGAATTGAATGATTCTTGTTTGATTTCCCCCTGATTCCACTCGGTAGTCTTCTGAGTGAAATGGTAGAGAGGTGCGAACACTCAAGAGTAGCCTTTTATGGATTAACGGTAGTACTTGTACAAGCCCAACAACACTTGGACGTCCCAAACATTTGTCGTCGTCGACCAATCAGCAACGACCACCTTGTTTGTTTGGTCCGTGGTGATTCGTCTGCTGCCTATCTTATGGCCCAAAAACTCGATCCAACGGTGAACAAAGCTCCACTTCAAGGTTTTTTTTTGTTGAATTGCCTCTTTATAGCAGTTCAAGAATATTTTGGAGATGGCCATTGTGTTCTTCGAGGGTGTGGCTGTACGCCTACATGCCGTCAAGATATGGGACGACAAAGCCATCAAGATACGTATGGAAAATGTTGTTTATCGTTGCCATAAATATTTTAGGGACATTTGTGAGTAAAAGCGCCATGAGCGTGAACTCATAGTACTTCTAACCGGTGCGATACACCATACTAATTCTAACGTTCACTGAAATTTTAGAATGGGATTTATTGGTACTAACATTCATGTAAAAAAGGGTCAACTTTAATTCTATGCAAGGTCTCCCATTTCCTCTCGAAAAATAAGATTGGACATGAACTTTCACCCATAGTTCACATTGTTTGATGCCCATTTGCACGTTTCCCACCTATGAAACTCTCCTCAGATCTCCCATCTCCTCCCAAGGTTTGCATTGGGAAACTTGGGAGGAGATTGGAACCATTGAATCACTGTTGCTTACGATGAGTCAGTTAATGCAGAGTTTGCTTTATTGGGAGTGTCGAGAGTCCCTTTACAGTTGTTGTAAACTCATGATTCTGCGAAGGTGTTCTGTGGCAACACAATGGGCATAATGCTTGTGCCCAACCAGATTTTTTGAGGTGTTCCTCTCATATGATCCAAAGTTATTTAGAGCACACATGCGTGAAGTGAAACGACTATTTTAAGAGAAAGTCAAAGTCAGAATGGTACCGTTTTCTTGACATCCTTCTTACATACGTAGATCTGATGAAAGCCGCAACGTACATCAATTTTGCCAAAAAAAGTGCACCCACTAAGTTGGTCAAAACGTTTTTCTATTTGCGGAAGAGGATAGCGGTTCTTGATGATTATGTCGATCAACGCTCCGTAGTCCATGAAAATCGGCATCTCTCTAGTTCATGGAAAGTACAGGTGCCACATACGGTAACGTGGAAGGTGTGATAAACCCCTGACCAAGCGTCTCGTCCAGTTGCTTCTTGACTTTCATTAGCTCATGATCGCTCATCCTATTACTGTTGGTTTACTGCCTTGCTTCAGGTCTATCTTGTTGTCAATGTTTTGTATTAGAGGTAGCTCTTGCGGCAGTTTGTCATGAAAAATCCCTTCAAACTCCTTAATGAGTGTTTTAGACTCCTTAGGTACGAGTGCAAATTTCCTAGGTGTCGAGGCCGATGACGTCGCCTCATCAAATGCGATTTCTTCTGCTTTCCCTATCTCCATGTGGACTAGCCAATCTTTTGCTCTACGTCATAGATACCGCTTGGCCAAGTCCAATGACATCGGTTGGCATTTCATGGCTACTACAATTACCTCTGTTGCTTCCCCTTGTCGTAGTTGCAACATGAATCGCTCAACTTGATGTAGATGTTTTGTCAGCAATGCTGACGTAAACTGATCCACTTGTCCAATCCACCTCTCGATTGTGTTAGTACTCGAGATCGTGCTCAAGGATGATTTTGTGGTCACTCATTGGGGAGGTCCTATAGACATTGTGAAAATATCCGGTTTGCAGTCGAAGAGGTATGCAATTTTGGCAATACTCTATTTGTCCGGCCACAGTTTTTCCTTCAAACACTCCCGGTTTGGTCTACAAACCCTGTATTCTAATCATGTCATTGTTGAAAAGACTGTGAGAAGCTCCCACATCTAGTCGTGTCTATACTGTTCTACATATTTTACAACCCCTCATTTGCGGTTGTGGTAGTATTGCCGGTTGGTCGTCCTATTCACCCCCGTCAAACTTTACGATATGAGGAATCCTCGTCGTCAACAACACGAGCTACTCAGATGGAAGATCTACCGGCATGGATTTTTCCAACCGGACCGGAGTCTTGCCGTCTACTCATGCCCTTTACTGCTTCCTGACTCAATTTTTTACCTATGACTTTCTTCCCTTTTTTCCTACTGATCTCATCTCCGACAGTTATGCAAGATGTGGCCCATTTCCTACAAGTATAATAGAGCCATTGATCACGTTCATCAATGGCTTCAAATCTCCTTCGAAGATGAAGAATCCTTCAATGGTAAATTTCCTCCGTCACGGTGAGAATTGTGGCTTTGAGGTCATTAGCCATTGGATTCCTACATCTGAACGTTGTGATCGGCGTAGAGGATACAATCGGCTACTACGATCAATAATGTTGAGTTGTCGTAGATGCAAAAATTGGAGATTGCACATTGGATGTCTCGTTTGAGGCCGTTGTTGTAAAAAACAAAACGTTCGTTAGGAGCGAGGTCGTTGTTGCTGATGATTACGTGGAAACACAAGGTCTACTCCGCTACGTTGGACATGTGACTTAGGTATTGGAGCCTGTACCATAAGTCAAACTTCTCGTTTTACTTTCCAAAGTGTACGAGTGGTGCGTGTGAAGTAGCTCCATGTTTCCGGTTGCGCGAGAGGTTTCTTCTAATGTATTACTACAATTATTCAAAATGAAATTAATTATTATCATTTCCAAAGACGGTCATTTTCTCCTCCTGGGTACTTCTGTAACGGTAGTAAATTAGTCCTCCATGGGCTTCGAATTCATCCGGGAAAAAACACTGCGACGGTTTGAGTCTCGCCGGCGGCAAAAACAGCGACGGTCATTGACCGTCGCTCGATCGCTTGAAGAGGACGTTGCCCTTCGTGCATGAGGGCAACGCCCCCACAAAGCGCGGACGTCGCGTGGACGTCGATAAAGTCCACGCGACGTCGGCCGTTGATTTGCTTGCTCCAGTTCAAGCAAGCAAATTGGAACGCAATTTGGAAACTTGAGGACATGACACGGCCGGTTCACTTCAAATTTAAGTGGGAGTGAACTGCTTGAGAGCACTTCTGTAACGGTACAAAACTTGGTCCCGGTTGGTCAAAAAAATAAAACTAAAAACACCTTCCCAAAAATGCTTCCGAATGATTGCAGGAGTACAGTATGTCGAATACATCTACATCTGAGATGTATTATGCGTGAAAACGGGGATGTGAGAGCAGTCACGTGAGTCGTTGATCAAGTTTGTCGGTCTCCTTTTGCCGTTAGATGGTCTTTAGGTCGGACCACCAACTTAAAGTCGTGCCACACAAAAGGAAGGTCGCGAGGTCAATTTTCTTTTTCTCGTTTTTACCCCCGGTAGGTGTAAATTACACCTCCAAACTCGAAAGGTACATACTAGCCATGAGTCCCTAGGTACTCGGGGGATCGAGCACTTCGGGGAGTGCCGACCTAATCTTGGTTTCAGTTCAGAATTGGAGATTTATCTTGGTGAGTATTGCTTAAGGCACATGGGAAATTCGAAGCTCTCCCATTGTCGTGTTTCAATGTTGGAGCAGATGGGCATCAAGGCTCTCAAGTGCCAACAACTTCTAATACATGTCTTCATTATTTCAAGCCTGTCAGCCAGTAGCTCCCATCGTGCCAAGTGTCGACCCGACGGGCAACAGCAGGAGCGAGGGGTTCATCGAGCTCAAGGGGTACGTTGCCAGGTTGGCCATCAGGTGCGTCAGTGTTGTGCCATCCTTAAAAATATGATGCCGCTACAGTCTGGTTTTTTTGGAGAGCGTTGGTGTTTGCGTGCTGCTGTTNAACGAACATGAGCTCTGTGTGTGAGTGCGATGCAAGACGGCAAGAATTTGGCTAAGTCTGGAACGCTGAATATAAAGAACAAGGAGAGTTTACAAATGAGCCCCTAGCGGGCTTATATAGGGGCGCCGGCAGCTAACCGCACCGGGCCCCGTCACCCCTGTTGAACCCAAATGAGTCAACAGGGAGAACACACTGCATACACCACGAGAGCAACAAAGGTGGTCTCCTCGAGGCACCGGAACAGCTCTCCGAGTGCCCGGGTCTCGACCACCGAGAAAATATGAGCAGTGCCAAAAAATATCGGAATCAGCGTCCAGACATCACATACGGCTTTCCAAACATCGGAAGCCCCACAACAGCCATTGGGTCTCCTCGTCGCACCGGTACAGTCAACCGGGTACGCGGGTCTCAACCCACTGAGAAAACTCTCCTACCTACTGACAAACCCACATGGCTGCCGGAACGCATCGACCGCGTCTCGCCGGTGCTGTCGTAGGTGCTGGAGAAGTCTCGGTGCAGTCCGGAGGCCCGTCGTATCGTCATGCCCTCCTTTGCCATATACCCCGAATATGGGTATATCGGTAAACTAGCAGTGTCGGTCGTGACGGGTGGAAGCCACACAAACCAACACTCCCCCTGGCTGACATAGCCGTCCACGGCAGAACGAATGAACGAAGGCATGGAACAACAATGTATTGCAAGCCATCACATGCATCATTCAACTCACACAGACACACACACACTCATCTGCTATCCATCTAGGGTCTCCCTGGACACTGGCACAGTCCACCAAGTGTCTGGGTCTCGACCATAAGAGGAGTGATGCACACGCACACAAAACAGTGTAATGCACATACACATGTCATGCACATGTCAGGGGACAAGATGGTCTCCTCGTGACACTGGCGGTACCAGGGCCCGAGTCTCGACCGCTACGAGCAATCCAACACAATAGTATCATCGTCCAAACACATGATCAAGGGAGGATCTCCTCGTAACACGGGTGCAACGCACCACGTGTCCGGGTCTCGACCAATAGCTTGCATGCACATGCCACACACAGCATAGCCACACACTAAGACACACGATCACATGGTCTCCTCGTGACACTGGTACAATGCACCAAGTGTCCGGGTCTCGACCAACAGTGTGCTACCATCTATATGCAGCTGTGCAGGTACGTAGCATGAGCCACATGCGGGATGCTGTAGATGCTCACAACAGAGCATGGACCTCGTCATGCATCTCCCATGGCGTCGCGTCAGGTCGAGGTCCACACAACACTCCC
>SZWC01011515.1:13513-29584 GCA_023375785.1 Penium margaritaceum | reverse complement strand
GCGTGCGCACAGAGGCAAACTTTGCAACGGGGGCAAAAGTTTCTGTGTAGTCGATGCCCTCCTGCTGCGAGTAGCCCTTGGCGACCAGCCTCGCCTTGTACTTTTCCAGGTTACCATCTGCTCCCCGCTTCTTCTTGAAGACCCACTTGCACTTGATCACTTTACGTCCAGGTGGACGCTCAGTCAGCTCCCACGTGCCGTTGTCCAGCTGCGACTGTATCTCTTGCTGTACGGCTTGCGCCCAATCTGCTGCATCCGGTGCAGCCATGGCCTCCTTGTATGACGTTGGCTCATCTGAATCTGCTGCAACTGCAACGTTCATCTGTTCTGGTTTCTGCAGCATCCAGAAATGGCCGCGCTCACCAGGCTTGTAACGCACCCTAAGAGGGTACCTCCGACCTGGAGCTGGAGCGTTAGCAGGCGGCTGACGCGGTGCGGCTGGCACAACTGCTTCTGCTGGTGGTGCTACATCTCCCTCCTCTGCTTCTGCCGATGAAGCTGCTGTATCTGCTGCATCAGACATGGGAGAGTAGAGTGATTCTCCCACTGTCACAGTAGAGGAAGGATCGGGAGAAACTGGGTCAGGAAGAATTTCTGCTCCCACTGTCTCGTCAGCTGCTGGTTCTGTTGTCTCTTCACACACAATGTTGGTGCCGATGACGTTGCTCTCATTGAAGACGACATCCCTGGAGATGATGACGTGGCCTATATCCCTCTCGTAGAGGCGATACGCCTTGCTTGCCACATCGTAGCCAATCATCAGCATCTGCGCACTCTTCGCATCCCACTTTTGCCGTTTCTCCTTTGGCACGTGCATGTGCGCCAGGCTGCCAAATGCTCGGAGATGACCCACGCTCGGCTTCTTGCCGAACCACGCCTCGTACGGTGTCATCTGCTCCAGCGCCTTGGTGGGACTGCGATTCTTGATGTAGACCGCAGTGCTCACGGCTTCGGCCCAGAAGTCGTAGGACAGCCGCGCTGCGTGCAGCATGGAGCGCGCCGACTCAACGATGGTGCGGTTGGCGCGTTCTGCTACACCATTCTGCTGCGGCGAGTACGGCGCGGTACGCTGCGCCTTGATGCCAGCTGCTGCGAGGTAGTCCTGGAACTCCTTGCTCAGGTACTCTCCACCGCGATCGCTGCGCAGCGCCTTGATCTTCTTGCCAGTCTGGTTCTCCACCATGGCCTTGAACTCCTTGAACCTGTCAAAGCANCGTCTCTCGCACCGTGTCGTAGCTGGTTGGGAGTCCCCTCAGCAAGAGGAGGATGAAGCGCGTCTCTTCCACAGGGTTGCCGGCCGCTCTCAGCTGCTTCGCCAGCTCCTTTGCCCTGTCCAGGTACGCCTCCATCCCTTCACCACCCTGCATTTTCAGCGCCATCATCTTTTCCTCCAAAAGCATGAGGAATGCAGGATCCTTGCTCTCATACTTCTTGCACAACGTGTCCCACCCCTCCTTTGCAGTAGCCTTGTCACTCACGTACTGAAGATGCGGGTTGGAGATGGTGTTGACAAGCAACCTGTAGGCCTGCCTGTCCTTCTTCTTCCACTCCTCATACGTCGCTGGTACAGCTGCAGAAGAACCCGCATCAGCTGCACCCTTTTGCGGCGTCTTCCCCGCCACCACCTGCGCTGCGGTGATGCCTTTTGCCTGTGGAGGCGGAGCGCGCTCGTCGCCGCTCACCACCTCCCACAAGCCCCTCTCCTCCAAAAGGAGGCGGGTACGGATCTTTCAAAACGTGAAGTTGGCGCGTCCTTCCAGCCTCTCCAAGGGCTGGGCTGCTGTTACCATGCTTGCTGCTGCCATTTTGAGCTTTGGTGATGCTCAACGCTGCCCTTGGGTGGCGGCGCTACCCCTGCTTCTGCTGCTGCTTCTGCCAGAAATCTGTCTAACAGAAAATGGACTGTATATGCCAGCAGACTGGGAATTTGGAAAAACTAAGCCCACCACTGGAAAATTCAGCTCAAAACCTTTCAGATCGACCCATAAAACAGGGTCATCAACAGGGGATTTTGAAAGATATGCCCTCTTGAAAACAGGGTATGCTTCTGCTCCTACTCCAACTCAGGCCAGCCAGCTTGTAAACGGCGTTTCTCCCAAACGAATCGATGGAATGCAAATATTTTTGCACCAATGGAAAGCTTAGAAAAAATACTACAATTCGCATGTGCCACGTTTTAAATTTGACAAAGAAACGAGAGAGTTATGGTCATCACAAGGCGACAGTCTTACTCATAGAGAAGAGTGTAGCCCTGGCCGACCTCGTTGTGAGCATAACTCTCAATCCGACCGTTGGATCTTCGCGATCTTGGGCTGGTTGGAAAGCTTGTCTTCTGAACTTGAAGATCCAGTGGTCGAACGTCAAATTTGGTGAAGGTTTCACCCCAACCCGTCACTCTCAAAGTGACGGCCTGTGCTGGCTAAAAGTGGCAGAACCTGGCTCTGATACCAAATGTTGGATCTGGAGGAAAGAGGGAGCCTTGGAGCAGCGAGCATGTGGGACTGAAAGGGCATCACTTGTGCTGAAGAATGGTTGTTGAATCACTCAAAATGATGGAGTACATATAGAGCTAGAGCTTGGGCAAGTCAGCCCTCTCACAAGCCACACCACTTAGCCATGGAGGCTAAGGCTCACACACTAGAATCCATAATCTCACACAAGGGAGGAAATCAGCCTAGCAATCAGGCTGACCACTCACACACGACCTAGAGAGCTAGAGAATGCTCTCATGGCACACTCCTAGTGGTCACATAACCCACAAACCCATGGAGAATCGCCATGTGTCCATGGCTAGCACACAAGGATCTCACCTCACCTAAAAAGTAAGGAGAGGTACCTTTATCCTAGTCAGCACACTCTGACAAGGCAATCCTAAGACCAAGGACCTTTTTGGATATTTCTCCNCGACCGTTGGATCTTCGCGATCTTGGGCTCGTTGGAAAGCTTGTCTTCTGAACTTGAAGATCCAGTGGTCGAACGTCAAATTTGGTGAAGGTTTCACCCCAACCCGTCACTCTCAAAGTGACGGCCTGTGCTGGCTAAAAGTGGCAGAACCTGGCTCTGATACCAAATGTTGGATCTGGAGGAGAGAGGGAGCCTTGGAGCAGCGAGCATGTGGGACTGAAAGGGCATCACTTGTGCTGAAGAATGGTTGTTCAATCACTCAAAATGATGGAGTACATATAGAGCTAGAGCTTGGGCAAGTCAGCCCTCTCACAAGCCACACCACTTAGCCATGGAGGCTAAGGCTCACACACTAGAATCCATAATCTCACACAAGGGAGGAAATCAGCCTAGCAATCAGGCTGACCACTCACACACGACCTAGAGAGCTAGAGAATGCTCTCATGGCACACTCCTAGTGGTCACATAACCCACAAACCCATGGAGAATCGCCATGTGTCCATGGCTAGCACACAAGGATCTCACCTCACCTAAAAAGTAAGGAGAGGTACCTTTATCCTAGTCAGCACACTCTGACAAGGCAATCCTAAGACCAAGGACCTTTTTGGATATTTCTCCCATCAGGTCTTGACCCTGGACCTCTTGCCTTTTTCTTTTCTCAGGCTAAGGCATGGAGCCATCACCCATGCCCACCCACACATCGACGGTCCATGACCCTCAAAACTTCGAAAATTCATATCTCCCAATCCGACCGTTGGATCGGCCTCAAACTTGGACCGTAGACATTTTGCCACATGATCTTTCCAATGATGAAGTTGGATTGGCGATCGGAGCAGGCATCTGGTACTTTCTTGGAACTTGCTCCTGTGGACCTGAAATTGAGCCGGATGGCTCCCTTTCCAACAGGTAGTACGAGACAGTCTAGCATTGCATCAGTGACCGCAGGAGAGGACGATGACTATGCTCCAGCACGAAGACGTGTTGGAAGTCGGACAAATGAGGAAGATAGGTACTACATCGATGAGTCATTCGACAGTGCCACAGAGACACCTCTGTCATACTAGGAGAGAAAGCGTGTTGAGCTGCGGGCAATGGCTATACTAGCACGGGATGTGCTTCCTATCCCTTGCTCGAGTGCACCTTGTGAGAGGAAGTTCAGTGGCGGTCGTCGCCTATTGGGTGACTTCCGACATAGCCTGGATGACGACACCATAGTGGCTTGCATGTGCTTGTACGACTGGTACCCTATGAGCCCGTTGTCGCAACCATTGTGGTGAAGATGTCATGTGACTAAATGATTGAAGTCGAGTGTCTGTTCCTAACTTCACCCTCCTCCCCTTCCCTATTTGCTAAAGTTCACTTGTCCGTAAACATCATCATATTTCACTTTAACATCTTGTGATAATGTCTGTTTTCCTTGTGATTAAATACACTGGAATTCCATAATGATGAAATGATCTCATTTTTTAAGCTTAGAATTTATTTTTTGGTGTTTGCAAATTATTGGGATATTGAGTACCGTGGTAAACATTTTGGTACCGTGGTACAAGTTGTGTTCTATTCGGCGGTATAACGTGTACCGCGGTACATGTAAAATACCGCGGTATTTCACCAATACCGTCGGTAACGCGGTACCGGTACCGGTACCGGTATCGGTAATGACCTGCCAAAAAAAGGCGATACCGCGGTATTCATACCGTGGTACTATGGTACCGCGGTACTTGAGTACCGCGGTATTGCAGCCCTGCCCATCCTGAATCGAAGCAATTTGCAACCTCAGGATTCTTGTAAAGCCTACGTTCAGTCCGGATTCGGATCAGAACATCAGTTTTAGATGAGCTCAGTTTGTTTTCCTGATCACGACTCCAGCTTCCAACCACACGTTTCTTCCTCTTCAACACTTCAGCAACCAACCATGGCTGCTCTTACCGCCTCGCTCCTTGGCCAGACCGCGGCTCTTGCCGCTCAGGTCGGCAAGGCCGATGCCCGCATGACGATGAGGAAGACCAAGGTCGCGGTGGACAGCCTTTTCTTCGGCCCTGACCGCCCCAAGTTCCTGGGCCCCCTGTCCGGCGAGACCCCCTCTTACCTGACCGGTGAGTTCCCCGGCGACTACGGCTGGGACACCGCCGGTCTGTCCTCGAACCCCGAGACGTTCGCCAAGAACAGGGAGCTGGAGGTGATCCACGCCCGCTGGGCCATGCTCGGTGCCCTCGGCTGCATCTTCCCCGAGCTGCTCGCCAAGAACGGCGTGTCCTTTGGTGAGGCCATGTGGTTCAAGGCCGGCACCCAGATCTTCTCCGAGGGTGGCCTTGACTACCTCGGCAACCCCAGCCTGATCCACGCCCAGTCCATCCTGGCCATCTGGGCCTGCCAGATCATCCTCATGGGCGCCGTTGAGGGCTACCGCATTGCTGGCGGCCCCCTCGGTGAGGTTGAGGACCCCCTGTGTAAGCTGCTGCGCTAGACAAGTAAGCAGCAGCTGGGGTAATGCTAGGAAGACACCAAGCAAGCGACGGTGTTAACGTGGAATTTTTGAAGTAAGTAAGTGAGATCAAACCACACACGACGGGTAACAAGCAACGAAGTGGTAGCCGTCGGGTGGGGGGGGAGCGAGCGAGCGAGCAGCGAGCTCGATCTCGCACGCTCTCTCCCAAGTTCACTGAACTGAACTAAACTACCCACTAAAAGTTGCAACCTGTCAACTAGGTCACTGGAGGGAAGACATGCCAAAGAACAGGNGCAGCCAGCAGGGGTTGCCTCTCTCCAGTTAGTCACCTGCGTCAGTGAGGTGAGTGTGCAACGAGGCCAGAGGTCACCGTGTGGTACTGACACAAACCCAACACTCCCCCATGACCCACGGCCGACTTGCACAATGGCACAACAGGCACTACACCGACGTCACGAGAAGTGACACGACACAAGACTGTACACAGGCACTGGCACAACAGATCAACCAGGAGGATCACGAGGACACAACAGACCATCAGCGTGAATTGCTGCCTTGAAGACATTGCTGCTAAGTGCCTTTGTGAGGAAGTCTGCACGTTGCTGTCATGTGTCAACCCACATAATCTGAACATCGCCTGCAGCCACACGCTCACGTACAAAATGATGTTCCACATTGATATGCTTTGTGCGAGTGTGATGCATGCCATCATGCTCAGCAATAGCCTTTGTGCTTTGGTTGTCGCAACGCAAGGTGATGCAGCGAATGGGAACACGCAATTGCTGTAACAAAAGACACAACCAGACACTTTCACAGGTTCCAGCACCAAGGGCAACATACTCTGCCTCACTCGAGCTGCGTGCAACACAACCTTGCTTGCCACTCTTCCACGAGATCACAGTCCCACCAACAAGGAAGACATAGCCAGTGCGACTGCGTGCATCCGTGTCATGCGCCCAATCACTGTCAGTGTACCCATCAACGACCACTGACGGTTGCGCCCGGTAACACAGACCAACTCGGGCAGTGGAGAGCGCATACCGCACAACACGTAGTGCGGCTTCCATGTGTCGTGCACGTGGCGACTGTGAGAACTGCGCAAGGAAGTTGACAGCAAAGGCTACGTCTGCTCTGGTGGTGGTGGCAAGGTACATGAGAGACCCTATGACTCGCAGGTAGTCGGTCACGTCCACCGTCTCCCCCAGTTTTGACACGTCCAGAGTTTTCAACAACCTGTGCCCGGCGGGCGTCATCGGTGTTGAGGCAGTGGGGACAGACTCAAGCAGGGAGGCAAAGCGCTCCCCCAGGCTCCTGACGTACGCGGCCTGGTGGACGTGCAGAATGCGACGAGCACGGTCACGCTCAAGCTCCATGCCAAGAAACACGCGAGCTGGACCCAGGTCCTTCATCTTGTACGTGGACTGCAGCAGGGACTTCACAGTTGACACAGCTTCGCGACTCGGGGACGCAATAAGCAGGTCATCGACGTACACGAGGATGGCAGCAAAGGGCGCCGACCGTGGAGTGACAAAGAGGGAGGGATCCACTGTGCTCCGGCGATATCCCCCCTTCTCCAGGGTGGAGGTGATCTCCTGGTTCCAGCACCGTGGTGACTGCTTGAGGCCATAGAGGGCCTTTCGCAGTCTCCAAACTCGATTGGTGCCGTCAGAGACTCCTCATCCAGCCGACCGTGCAAAAGGCATTGTTTACATTCATCTGCTCGAGCTCCCAGTCGTGGTGTGCGACAAGGCTCGGGAGGGCTCGAGCTGTGGTGTAGCGTCCGACGGGAGCGAAAGTCTCGTCAAAGTCAACGCCGGGGACTTGAGAAACCCTCTTTGCTGTAATTCGGGCCTTGTACTTGTCGAGCTCGCCGTTAGGCTTGTACTTACGACGAAAGATCCAGCGGGCATCGATCGCCTTCCGGCCTGGTGGGAGATCGACCAGCTCGTATACGGCGTGGTCATCCAGGGCTCTCAGCTCGTCCCGCATGGCAGCCTCCCACTACTGGGAGTCAAGTGCTACCCGTGCCTGGCGAACAGTGGTCGGGTCAGGCGATGGCAGCGGGGCGACAACCGTTGCATTGCACTCGGCAATGCTCCCAAGGATGGCGGCCTCGAGCGCACGCTCGTGCTCGGATGTGAGCATTGTGTACCCAAGGACAGAGTTGGGATGCACAACTCCTGTGGCTAGGCCCAGGGCGTCCATACCAGTAGGCATCGCTGGGAGCTGTCCAGACGAGGTCTGCAAAGGTTGAACAGAGGACGCTGCAGCACCAGAGGAGCGAGAGGGAAGCGCACGCAGGCGGCCGCCACGAACAAAAGGTTCGATGGGGGCAGGGCGTGGAGGAGCACTGAGTGGACTGGGCACGACTGGAGTGAGTGGACTGGATGGGGACGCAACGGAATGTGCGGGAGAGATGGACTCAGCAGATGGGGACTCAAATGAAGACACCACAGGGGATGACGGAGCTCCAAGCGAGCTAGACGACACCGACGGGGGGGTGTCAGAGGATGGTGGAGTCACAGTGCCGGCCGTTAGAGAACGCTCCGAGGGTGAAGGCTGCTGAGACGGGACAGCAGCAGAGACGGCAGGGGCAGACGGGACTGCCGGGCCGACCTCCCCCCGCCACCGAGAGAGCGGAAGCAGAGAGGCAGCGGACAAGTGACGATCGAGGTCACGGAGAAACACGGACTCGAAGAACAAGGCATCGCGGGACTCAACGACGCGCTGGCGCTCGGAGTCCCAGAAGTGCCAGGCTTTCGACTGGGAGGAAACGCCCAAGAAGGGGCAGAGACGTCCACACGGGGAGAGTTTCCCGTCGCGGAGATCCTCTGGGAGCCAGACAGACGCAATGCTACCCCAGACGCAAGCCAGGCGGAGGTCAGCACGAGAGCCGTACCAACGCTCAAAGGGCGTAATGGTGCGTGGAAGAGGACCGTGAGGGATGCGATTCCACACCCAGGTCATATAGCTCATGGCCTCAAAGGCAAAGAGAGGGGAGGGCCCAGACTCAGACAGAAGCGTGCGGACTCCATCGGCAAGGGTCCGATTCCAACGCTCAGAAACTCCGTTTTGCTGAGGTGTGTAAGGAGCTGAAGTCTCCAGACACACCCCTTGGGACTCAAGAAATCGAGCGGTGGGCCCAAGGAAATCACCGCCACGATCACTGCGAAAGATGCGCAGTGAACGCTGACACGCACGTTCAGCCTGAACGAGCCACGACGCGAGGACAGAAGCAACATCACTCTTCTGACGAAGAGCGAAGATCCAACGAAAACGGGAAAAATCGTCAGTAAGGCACAGGACGTAACGTCCGACCCCCCCAAGAAAGTCATGGGGAAGAGGNCCCATGACGTCGGCATGAACAAGATCGAGAGGGTGAGCGGACTGGGAGTCCGAAGAGGCAAAGGGTGAACGATGCATCTTGCCTTGGGCACAGTCCAGGCAGTCAGAAGGGCATGGCGCGGGGAAGGTGGAAGGGGACAAGCCAACAGCGGGTTGAAGGCGAAGCATGCTATTGATAGCATCAGTGTGCACATGACCAAGACGGCGATGCAAGAGCTGGATATCAGCTGGAGAAAGGGAAGGCATGACGTGAGCAAGGGACAAGCCAACAGCGGGTGCAGAGGGGGCATGAAGGGGAACACGATACAGCTTGGCACACTTAACCCCCCGCAAGACGACGCGACTAGAAGAGCGAAGACGGACAGTGTCCACGCCCTGACTAGCGGAGAAATCCATGCCCTGATTGTCGAGGGACGTCACTGACAGCAGGCTGAGTTCCAACGAAGGCACGAACAGAACGTCAGGCAGAAACAGCACGCCACCGGGGCCGACAAAACGGACAACACCAACGC
The DNA here is from genome assembly GCA_023375785.1 of Penium margaritaceum. Classification (NCBI taxonomy): domain Eukaryota; kingdom Viridiplantae; phylum Streptophyta; class Zygnematophyceae; order Desmidiales; family Peniaceae; genus Penium; species Penium margaritaceum. Next base: position 20,374 of record SZWC01011515.1, on the reverse strand, counting down.
CTTGGACGGGAAGGAGCTGACCGGAACCAGTGCGCACAAAGCGAACAGAGCCGACAGGACCCAAGGAGACAAAAGCGGACCGAACAGAGGTCATGTGATGGGTGGCTCCGGAGTCGAGGACCCAGAAGCCACCAGAGACACGGACATTGGGAAGGACGCCACAGGTGGCAACAATGCCGACGGAGGGCGGGGATGAGTCACAGGCAGCAAGACAACGAGGGAGAACAACAGACTGCCAATGCTCGACCCAAGGAACAGACGAGGATGGCAACCCAAGAACGTGACCGGGGGGGTCCCCACGAAGGACGGTGTCAGTCTGACAGGCAAGACCTCTGGCCAACGAAGACACACTCTCACCTTCCTGATCACGAAGGTGAAGACGCTGGAGGAGAGACTGCTCCAGTTGGCGCTCGCAGTCGACGGAGGCTGCAGACGATGGAGCAGGCGCGCTCGAGGGAGAGGCGAACCACGAAGGAGGGACGTAGGCCGAGGAAGGTGGGCCCGCAAAAGCGGGCGCTCCATAGGGCGGCTGCCAGCCCCAAGGGTAGAGGACAGGCGGATGGACGCCGGCGACACCGACGGTGGAGTAGGCCTGAGCTGGGGAGGGACTAGCAGACGAAGTAGAGCTGGAGCTGGAGCTAGAGCTGACGCCGGGAGAAGAGGAGGGCCCGCTGGTGCGCGCCCAATGAGCACGCATGGCGCGTGTGAGGCGGACGTTGTCAGGGGGTGCAGGGCACTTGCGAGCGGAGTGCTCAGAGGAGCCACAGTTCCAGCACACCACCTCACCAGGAACACGAGACGGCGCAGCAGATTTGCCCTTCCCTTTGCCTTGTCCACAACCGCGTCCACGTCCACGACCCTGGGAGGCAAGGGCCGTGGCCGTAGAGGTAAAAGAGGAAGAAGAAGACGATGGAGACGAGGCCGATGGAGCAGCGGAGGAAGAAGTGGAGGTGGCGATGGAGACGGCGGCCACCCCTGCGACTGCAGTGTGATGAAGGCGCTTGTTTTGGAGGCTCGTCCACCACGCTGCAAGCCTATCAGCGACAAAGTCCCAGAGGGAACCAACGCCTGGAGGGGAATCGGGTGGAACAGGCTGGGAGGCAAGACGCTGCAGCTCGTCTGCTTTGACATCACGGAGAAGGTCGGACAGCTCGGGGATTAACCCGTTGACCATGGTGTGCACAGCTGACAGCTGACCTGGTGCGGCCTTATCAAGTTCGCGAAGCAACTTGAGCCCGCGTGCCCAATAGGCGTCGGCCGACTCGTCCGATCGCATTAAGAGCGTGTTGAACTGAACGGTGAGAGCACTTTGTGCCGCCTGACCTGTGACTGTCGTGCGCCGACGAAGCATGGTGTACGCATCGATTGGGTCAGCGAGACGCTGAACAGCGGGGTTAGCATTGTAGGTGCCAACCTCGTCGACGAGTGTCTCAGGGGCAGCATCAATAAGGGCGCGGACAGCACGAGCAGACTCGTCAGCGACAGGGGTGAAGGAAGGTGTGGCAGGGAAGTAATATTCCCAAAGACGTTCTCCCTGAGCCCATGCACTAAACCGGGTCTCCCAGGAAGAGAAAGCAAGTCCAGTAGAAAAGACAGGAGGCTGGGAGAAGAAGTCATGCTGGCGGGAGACTGCGGCAGGAGAGACAGCAGATGGGATGACAGCAGGGTTAGAGGCAGCAGAGTTAGCACCTGGTGGGGTGGAAGAGGCACCGGCACCGGCGCCAGCAGAGGAGCCAGCGGGCAGGACAGAGGCAGCAGGCAGCCGCTTGAGCACAAGCGCAGCCACCTCATCTGCGAAGGTGGCGCGATTGTCATTCGCGACTTTGAGACGCTCTTCAGCATCACGCTGAGTGTCGCGAGCGAGGGCTAGCTGGCGCTGAAGGTCTGCTATGACCGACTCGTCGTCACCAGGCATGGTGACGACTAATGGGCCCTGCCGAGAAAATTTCGACAGAGTTTCCCCCGTCCCAGTGGGCGTGGGAAAACTGGGAATGCCTTAGGCACGATGAATATGTGCTGCAAGACAGCCCGACCCAAATCACACAGACAAGCCACCGCAGAGAAAAGAGACAGAGGGCAGGAGAAGGGAGATGCAGACCAGGAGACCTCACGAGGCATGTGAGGGGCTACGCAAAAGAGCAAGAACAGGCGGGACAATAGAAGCAGCTGCAGCGGAGAGCACAGAGACGCAAGATGCAACCGGCACAATCAGTGCCAGGCAGCCTGTGGTGAAGGCGGCGCCAATGGCAGGAAGGATCGCCGCTGCAACGACGGCCGCTGTGACGAGTGTGGTGATGTCAGAGGGTGCAGATGCGGATGCTGCAACAGCGACGGCTGTGGAGGTGCGAATGGCCGTAGCTACAGCGGATACGGCAGAAGCTGCAGAAGTTGTTGCAGAGGCCACAGATGATGCAGCTGCCGCTAGCTGTGTCCCAATGTCAGCAGCTGCCACAGCCAACGGTCCAGCCACAACGGCCGCCTCAGTGTAGGACTCAGCGGCGCGGCCAGCTGACGTTGATGCAGGGGCACGTGTTGCTCTAGCGGCAAATGTGGCAGCAGCTGCAGCTGCCGCGTTTATCACGGCGGACGCGGTACGTGTGAAGGTGCGAGCGAGCTCTAGCGCGTCCTGACGCCAAGTTGAGTGCGGCGACGCAGCAGCAGGGTCGTGCGGCTGCTCAATCCCCCCAGAGGCACCAGGGGAGGGAGGGCTTACCGAGCGTTGTAGTGCCGAGCTCTCCCCTGAGTCGCCACCAAGATCCTCCCAGTGCGCCAGCGTGACGGTGACCACCACCAGACGGTGGTGCGGAGACTACTACAAGGTTGCAGTGCCGATCCTCTACAATGCCGCTTGCTGCTCCTGTCACGTTGGTTATGCGGCTGCTGTGGTGCAGGTATTTGCTGCAGCTGCTGCTGCTGCTGCTGCTTCCGTGCTGCTGCTGAGCTGCTGCTGAGCTGCTGCTGAGCTGTTTGCTGAGCAGCTGCTGATCTTCTGCCGAGCTGCTGCTGAGCTGCTGCTGAGCTGCTGCTGAGATGATGATGTGCTGCTGCTAAGATGCTGTTGCGAAGCCGCTGAGTTGCTGCTGAGCTGCTGAGTTGCTGCTGAGCTGCTGTTGAGCAGTTTGCTGAGCAGCTGCTGATCTGGTTTGCGTGGAAGACGCAAACCTTGCCCAGCGCAAGGTTTGCGTGGAAGACGCAAACCAGTAAGGTTTGCGTGGAAGACGCAAACCTTGCTCTGATACCAGTAAGCTGCTGTGCTAGACAAGTAAGCAGCAGCTGGGGTAATGCTAGGAAGACACCAAGCAAGCGACGGTGTTAACGTGGAAGTTTTGAAGTAAGTAAGTGAGAACAAACCACACACGACGGGTAACAAGCAACGAAGTGGTAGCCGTCGGGTGGGGGGGGGAGCGAGCGAGCGAGCAGCGAGCTCGATCTCGCACGCTCTCTCCCAAGTTCACTGAACTGAACTAAACTACCCACTAAAAGTTGCAACCTGTCAACTAGGTCACTGGAGGGAAGACATGCCAAAGAACAGGCCAGAGTGTGAACCCGACGCAAATGTGTGTGCACAAATGCACGCCAGCCAGAGACCCGTGAGATTTGATGCCCGGCTGATGCCCGGCTGTGAGGCTCGCTGTGAAGTCATGCCACCACGGCGAAGCAGCCAACAGGGGTTGCCTCTCTCCAGTTAGTCACCTGCGTCAGTGAGGTGAGTGTGCAACGAGGCCAGAGGTCACCGTGTGGTACTGACACAAACCCAACACCCTGTACCCCGGCGGTGCCTTCGACCCCCTGGGTCTGGCTGACGACCCTGACACCGCCCTTGAGCTGAAGACCAAGGAGATCAAGAACGGCCGCCTTGCCATGTTCTCCATGTTCGGCTTCTTCGTCTAGGCCATCGTCACCGGCAAGGGCCCCCTTGAGAACCTGTCCGACCACTTGGCTGACCCCACCGCCAACAACGCCTATGCCACCCAGTTCGTCCCCGGTGCTTAGATGCTGTGTTGTGTAAATTCTTAAATTTTATACAACTAACCACGTACTTTTCCTGATCCTATATGACAGCCCTGGTAGCAAGAGGGCTAGAGCAATCCAGACATCAACATCAGTGGAAGGACATTCTGGATCTTGCACTTCGGGGAGCCAAGGGACAATTGTGCTGAGGGTGAGGATCTGTGCATGGGGCATATTGAAGTGCTGGAAAGGGAGAGTCGAGGGGCAAACGGCAAAAAGCATGAAGAAAGCATGGGGGAGAGTGTGGCAACACGAATTCCCTCTTATCCACCACACGAAGTGTGGTGGATAAGAGGGAATGGGGAGTAGAGAAGCTGAATGTGGGATGATAGGGAGTAGGGTTTCAGGTGGGTTTGGAGAGGGAGTGGGGAGGGAAGGAGGGCCATGCAGGAGTGAACTAGATGGAGGCAGGGCACAGAGAGAAACACGAATTCTATTTGCTCCTTTGGAGCCCTTGCTTCCTTGGCTTGTCGTTGATGTACCCTAACCCCAGCAAACTTTGAACAGAGTCGGCTGCAAATTGTCGGCCAAAGTACCAGCAGTGGCCCTCTTCCAATCGCTCCGGCACAAGCCCTAGCTGGCTGCACCTGGGAGGCCCTCGAAGTCTCTTTATGAGCGCCATATTCACGCTCGATCCTGCGAATTCCCCGGGATGTGAGATCCCTGCCGGAATGCTCCACTCCACTCTTGTGAGAGAGCTGTTGTCTACATTTTTCATGTGTGACGCTTTTCCTGGCCTTCCGAAGCCCAAGTGGAGGATGGTTGGGAGGTAATGCTGGTCTGGCGTGCACCGCCAGTCGACGCAGTGCTTCCGGAACAAGGGATAGAAGACATCGTCAGAGAGGACGGCACGTGCCAGCCCGCGTCCCATCTCGAACCACAGTGACCCCTTGCGCCAGTCAGACTTTCGCACTAGAGGGAGGAGCTTCGGTATCCAGTGGTCGAGGCCGCCCGGGCCAGGAGGGGCAGGGCGGATACCGACATGGGCGGAGTGGGGGGAGCGGATGAGGCGGTGGTAGATGGTGGAGAAGTTGAAGAGGGGGATGCACGAGTCGGAGACGAGGATGAAGCGTTGGTTGGCCTTGTCCAGCAGTGCGTTTGCTAAGAGGCGTCGCTCTGCCTCGACCATGCTGAATGATCCCCACTTGAAGTCCTGAGAATGACAAAGACAGGAAATGAAACGGGAGATAGGAAGACAGGAAGTGAGACAGGAGGTGTTGGAAAGCTCCAACGGAATGAAACGAAGAAGAGATGAACCTGGTTTTCACAAGAGTGTGCACAACGAGCCCCTCTCAATGCACTGATGTGGGGGCAGGGAATGCAAGACGGTTTCCTTTTAACTATGAGACATGGGTCATGCAGGTCAGATAGGCGCAGGAAAAGAGCATGGTGTGAGCATGTGTTGCGCCTCATATGAGCATGGCATCATGCAAATGGCGTCATGCAAATGGCATCATGCAAATGGCGTCATGCAAATGGTGCCATGCAAATGGCGTCATGCAAATGGCGTCATGCAACATGTGCCTGAATCAAATCTGGAACCAAGCCCATGGCGGCGTTTGCACGACACAGAAGGCATGCAACAACGCATAATGATTTGCGCAGTCCAGCACATTCATCGAACTGCACTCACCCAAGCATCGCATGCAATGTCATGAAGTGCATTGGGCCAATGCATGCAATGAGACATGACAACGGTCGGCTGGAAAGGTTCGGAGAGCTTTCCCACACACTCGCACCCCACAACATTGTGTGGTTTACTCACACACTGACCGAAGAGAAAGGGTCTGCGGGGGCATTTGTCACAGTACATACATTCCGGAAAGAGTGCCCAGGCGGTAAGGCTGCACACCGAATCCGGTTCGCAAACCTCAGGCTGGATCCGGATTCGAGAGTCCGAATCCATCGTTGGATTCGGATTCGCGATCGTGATCTGAGATTCGCGAATCCAACAGGATTCGCGAATCCATACCGAAACGCCGCACCAGCTGTTGCTGGTGCGATTGTTTTGGCGTGACAGCCAAGTGTGCTATGCGGATCGTCAAATAGACCTGCACTATACAGCATCTCGCACATCCACGGTACGAGTTCGTGGTGGCTCCAAGCTGCCGAGGGGCCAGCGGTGGTACATCGCTGGTGTGCCACGTGTCAGCTGTGACGGAGGAAAAATCTCAGGCTCGCTGTCCCCCCCCCCCACCCCCCAATCTCGGAACTATGCTTCTGTACCCCTAAGTGGGAGGTGACACCGAGGCACAACATCCGACGTCAGGCCAGACAAGTGAGATTTATGCTATCGCCCGAGCCTGAAACCCGAGCCTACATGGGGTATTCTCATCCATCTGACCTGACGCCGAACCTCCCAATGGCCGAACCTCAGGCTCGGGCAATGGCATGATACGTCCGAATCAGGCCCTTGCACGTTCGCAACCTCCGTGCAAAAGTGCGAGCACCTGAATGCTGTGGGTACGACCGTCAACCTTTTGATTGGGACATGCACAAGTATGGCGGACGTCAAGGTTTGGCGCATGTGCCAGGTCACAGACCTTGCACATGCGCGAAACGTGCTTGGGAGTGACGGGCGTGGAGGATCGGCGTGCGACCATCAGAACGATCGATTTTTCGAAACGCCAAACGACGAGTCGATTGGCGGATGTGAACTGACTGGCTTTTGGATTTAGGACCCCCCACCCCCTCCCCAAGGATTCGTGAGTGGATTCCCGAATCCCCATATGAGACCAAACCCTGGATCCGGATTCGTGAATCCGGGTCCGGATTCGGGATTCGTGAACCAGATTCACGAATCCAAGGATTCGTGTGCAGCCTTACCAGGAGGACGGTAGCTGGGGGGAG
>SZWC01011514.1:76447-92290 GCA_023375785.1 Penium margaritaceum | reverse complement strand
GACAACCATGTGCAAATGGCGGTTGGGGAGGGTGAGATTGTGTTTTGTTCTTCCGTTGAGGGTAAGCACATGGAACGTCGTGTGAAGGGGGTACTCCATGTTCCGGGGCTGGCAGCTAACCTCCTCTTTGTCTCATCTCTCATCTCCAAAGGCATGCAGGTTTGCTTTGAGAATGGTGGCTGCACCATCTCTGCCCGTGCAGGCCGTGTGCTTGCAAAAGCGAACAAAGAGGACGGTCTTTACCGCCTCTACGTGGCGTCAGAGAAGGAAGCCGATTCAGCATTGGCAGCGAGAGAGGGAAAACACGACATCGGCCTGTGGCACCGCCGGCTCGGTCACCTCAGCTTTGGCGCCATCATCTCCATGCAGCAGATGGTCCGCGGCCTGGAGCTCAAGGGGGTGAAGTAGCCAGGTCTATCGGCTTGTGAGAGCTGCATTGAAGGAAAGCAAGCCATCGCTCCTTTCACGTTGGAAGGGAAGGGGGCGGCTGAGCTTCTCTCACTGGTTCACTCTGATTTGTGTGGTCCCATGCCATCACAGTCCTTGTCCGGCAAGTTGTACTTTATCACGTTCATTGATAAGAAGTTGAGGCAGACGTGGGTGTCCTTCTTGGCTGGAAAGGATGAGTGCTTTGATGCTTTCAAGGTGTGGATTTCTGCTGCATAGAATGAGAGTGGCAGGCGGTTGAAGGTGCTTCGCACCGATGGTGGAGGAGAGTACCTCTCCAACGACTACGGCACTTACCTCAAGCGTTGCGGAATCAAGCACGAGGTCATCCCACCTGGAACACCGCAGCTGAATGGCCTGGCTGAACGTGTGAACCGCACACTCTTGGAGCTTGTTTGCAGCATGCTCCAAGACGCCGAGCTCCCACCAACCTTCTGGGCGGAAGCGGTCAACACTGCCGTCTACCTGAAAAACTCGAGTCTCACGCGCGCCGTGCCGCTGATGTCACCAGAGGAGGCGTGGACGAGACGCAAGCCAACAGTAACGCACCTGAAAGTCTTTGGGTGTGGCGCATTCATGCACGTGCCTATCGGCAGCCATAACAAGCTGGGTGCAAAGTCAGTGAAGGCCGCCTTCCTCGGCTACGACACCATGGGATAACGCCTCTACAACCTTGCTGATTACAAGATCATCCGCAGTCGTGACGTTGTCTTTCAAGAGGACTTGAAGGGCTTGACTTGGAGCCCTATGTCGGCAGTTCTGCTTGCTCCTCCACTTGTACCAGAAGTGGGAAAAGTACCGATAGCTGAAGAGGGTGGTGCAGAAGATGGTGGTGACAGCGGCACTGACAAGGAGGTGGAGGGAGCTGAGAAGGAGAAGGATTTGGCAGCGTAATCTGATAAGGAGGAGCAGCAAAGCAACGCAGAGCAACTGCCACGACGGTCCGCACCCCACAAGAAAGGTGCAAAGGACAGTGGGGAGCTGCTGAGGCGATCCGAGCGCCTCGTAAACAAACAGAGGCTGCTGGAGGAGCTGGTGAACTTGTGCACAGTTCCACCACCAACGGAGTCGTCCGATCTTGAGCTTCTCTTCCTCATAGTCACCGATGAACCAGCCACATTTGCTGAAGCCATGCACAGCGCTGAGGCGGCAGATTGGCGTGGTGCAGTAGATGAGGAGTATGATGCGCTTATGAAGAACAGCACCCAGACTCTTGAGGAGGCTCCACGCGATAGCCGGGTGATCGGATGCCGGTGGATCTTCAGGCAAAAGCGTGGTGCGGATGGTAAGATTCTCAGGTACAAAGCACGGCTGGTTGCAAAGGGGTATGCGCAGACGGAGGGTGTGGATTACAATGAGACATTTGCACCTGTCGCTAAGTTCCCATCCATCCGAGCGATCCTCGCTCTTGCTGCTGCTATGGACTGGGAGGTGCACCAAATGGATGTGACGTGTGCATTTCTGAATGGTGACCTTGAGGAGGATGTGTACATGGAGCAGCCGGAGGGGTATGTCATGGAAGGGAAGGAAGGTTTGGTGTGCAAGCTTGTGAAGGCCCTCTACGGCCTTAAGCAAGCCCCGAGAGCATGGTACCACAAGATGGATGAGCAGCTAGCTGGCCTTGGCATTGTGCGCAGTGAAGCAGACCATGCTGTCTATGGGCGCACACAGGAAGAAAACCATGTTATCATCTTGCTCTATGTTGATGATCTGCTCATTGCATCTGACTCCAAGTCTCTTTTGGACGATTTGAAGCAGTCCCTTGCTGCCAGGTTTGACATGAAAGACATGGGAAAGCTCAGTTCCTACCTTCGCCTTTAGGTCAAGCGCGACCGGCAGCAGTAGACTTTGGAGTTGTCCCAGAGCACGTGCGTGAGCGACATTGTCAAGCGCTTCAACATGGCAGGAGCGCGCAAAGCAGCGACACCACTCAAAGTGGGAGCGAAGCTGAGCATGACGCAGACTCCCCGCGGCATGCAAGAGAGCAGCCGCATGGAAGTAGTGCCGTACCAAACAGCAGTTGGGAGCCTCATGTACACTGTAGTCGGCACGCGCCTCGACATCAGCCAAGCAGTGGGAGTGCTCAGCAAGTTTTGCGCGAATCCGGGCATGCCGCATTGGGAGGCGGTTAAGCACGTGCTGCTCTACCACGACAGTAGCAGCAGCCTTTGCCTCACCTTCAACGGCAACAACAGCCCCATCCTCATCGGCTAGAGTGACGCAGATTGGGGAGGTGACCTGAACACTAGGAGGTTGACCACTGGGTTCATGTTTGTACTCGGGGGAGGTGCAATCAGTTGGAGAAGCAAGAAGCAAGAGTGTGTCGCCCTCTCCTCCACCAAAGCTGAGTACATTGCCTTGAGTGAAGTAGCAAAGGAAGTCGCGTGGCTGCATGAGCTCCTGGCAAGCCTTGGACTATAGCAAACCACAGTAACTACAATCTACTGTGACAACATGAGCGCCATTGCTCTGACCAAGAACGCAGAGTTTCACGCCCGCACCAAGCACATTGACTTGCGATATCACTTCATCCGCAAACTCGTGGCAAAGAAGGTGGTGCAGATCAGGTTCTTCCCTTCAAGCATGATACTGGCAGCCTTCCTGACCAAGCCGCTGGCAGCACACCGCGGTAGCTGAGGGGACAGTGTAGACTTGTGTAATTTTTATTCTCACAAAGTGGGAGAATGTTGGATATGGGGTGCCAAAAAAGTGACCAGAGTGGGTTGCTCGATAAAAATCATCAGGTCAAAAAAGTGTTTTGCTGGTTCTGTAGCACTTTATGATACTCGATTCGGAGTCTGTTTGAGGGAGATATGGATTTTGAAGGTTTGGTGGCGATGGGTCCGGTTCAAGTGATGGCTCCAGCACTACTAGCACCAATGACGGCCACAATCATTGGCCAAGGAGGTTTGGAGCGGCCTTCAGGGTAGAAAGGTGGCAGGAGGACCTTCAGGGAGCTTCAAGGAAGGTCCCCACCAAGATTATTGGTTGTGCACATGGCAAGGATGGTAATTCTCTTGTGTGAGAGTGTGACTGCTGCTCATCCCGTTAGGCTAGGAGTGTGCTAGGAGGTGAACTTTGACAGAGTGGTTCTTCCAGTTCCATGTGCCAAATGAGGCGTACTTAGGCTTGTTAGAAAGCTCTGCTAATGTACTTTCTCACTCAAGAGTTGATTCATACACTTGCGTTCTCTGCAGACCTACATTCACTTATGTAATTTCTGTCTGTGCAACCTGCAACTCCCTCTCACAAACAGTTGGTCCTGCCTAAGCGGCTCTTAGAGAGCTTGATAACCTCCCTGAGGGCTGCCAAGTTTCCATCACCTTCCTGCCGATGGTCTGTCCAATCCGTTGTTCCGAGCCCCTTGCGATGCCGATTGCATCTTTTGTGCGGTCGGCAAGATGCATCGCCTTCCTTTTCCCTCTTACCTCTCTCGCGTGTCAGCTCCTCTCAAGATCGTGCATGTTGACGTCCTTGGTCCTCTCTAGGATGAGTCTCTCGCTGAGCACGTCACGTATTTCCTCAGCTTCATTGATGACTACACTCGCTTCACATGGGTCTTTATTCTCCGAGCAAAGAGCGATGTTGCCGAGACCATCCAGTCGTGGTACGCCTCCGCACAGCGATGGAGTTGTCACCAATTACTGCGCTTTCGGTCTAACCGCGGTGATAAGTTTTTTCGTGATACAACATATTTCTTTGCTGGTGAGGGCGTGGTTCATGAGCTTTCTTCCCCCTCCTCTTCACAGTAGAATGGGGTCATCAAACACTGGAACCGCACGCTCGTTGAGGGTGTCTGCACAACGATTGCTGTGGCTGGCTTCCTTGATGGGGGCTGTAGTTTCTGGTCTGAGGCGGCTCGTTATCACACATGGGTTTGGAAATGGATCCCACATGGTCCTCTTGCCTCCAACACCACGCCATTCAAGCTTTTTGTTGGTCCACATGCTGACCTTAGTCAGGCCGTGGTGTGGGGCACCACGGCCACCGTTGACCTTGGTCCCCTTTTTCAATCTGGCAAGCTCGATCCACCTGGCCGCCTCTGCTTCACCCTTAAGGTTGCTCCTCATTAGCATGCACTCCGCTTCTGGGACCCATTCCCACCACCTCATTGAGTCCTTTCATGCTCAATTCTTCAAGCAAATGACTTATGGCACCTTTCGGGCGGACCGTTGTCTCCCTCTTCCAACCTCTGCCATGGCCTACACTTCCGATGGACTTGTGGTCGCTGGTGCCCCCTCCCCTTCTTTGCCTCCCTTGGTGCCCCCCTCCTTGTCTTCTCCGCCCACTGCAACCTCCGCTCCTGCCCCTCCCTTCATGACACCATCGTCCGTCCTGTTGTCGACCTCTCACCCCCTCCCACCCGTTCCCACTTCCTTCCATCCCTCTTCATCTTCCCTACCGCCCCGTCTTGTAGCTCCTTCCCATCCTCCCCCACTCGTCTGCGCCTCCATGGGTCCCCTCCCGTGTCTGTCTCCCCTCCTTTACCCCCTGGTAATTTGTGTCGAAAATATGTGCTCTCAGATTTCGCTTCTTGTTACGAAAGGGCCTCGGGTAAACCGAGAAACGGTCCAGATCATCTCTCGAAAGAGAGAACAAACAGTCGGTCCAACGGTCTCCTGTGGACTATTACTGACCAAAAGTGACAAAGAGTCACCAGCATCCGGCTAGCGAAGAATCCATTGCTCTTTTCTTTGATCTGTTCCCTTGCATACATGGAGGACGTTCATTCCCTCCAAAATTTAACCAGAACAGTTTTGCTCATCCTGTTCCCCTTTGGTTCCACGGCTTCACCGCCGTGCTCTCGCTCTGCTCACCTCTTGCCCCCTTTTGCCTTAGCCAACCACTCTCAGCTCATCGCTCTCTGCTCCTTCATCCTTTGGTCAGCACTTCCTCTCCATCAACTATCTAGTTATCACATTTCTCTCGCTACCTTCCATCTACCTTGGAGCTTTAGTGGTTCGCCTCTCTGGAGGCTTTGCGACTTACTCCTTGGGATTGAACTCACCTTCCTGCTTCCGTCATTCTTGCTCACACAATCCTGCATGCTTCAGTGCTTCTGCTTGCTTCTGCCTCTGCCGTCATCGTCCATTGCATTCTTCTGACATGGTATCAGAGCATCAAGCAACATCACCTGGTTCGCCCTGACCGAGTCATCGCTCTGCCACACCATTGCTTCACTTCGTAGATCTGCATTCCTCCGCCGCCGCCACCGCCACTTCGTGCCTCTCCACTTCGCACGAGTTGACATCAGCAGCACCGCTTGAAGTGTTCCTATCGCTGAAGGAACGCCTCGCCATTCTGAGAGCCCTACGTCCATTCCGCGCCCGTGGCTGACGATTGGTGACTTGCCGTTCTCAGACAGCCGCCAGCAACTCTTGAGCCGCTCCTTCCCAGAAGTTTCCCGTTGCTCGCTGCCCGCTACCCCTCGTCATCTCGGCCTCCGCAAGCACCTTTGCCTTTCTCATCTCTCCTCATTTGCCTCATCTACTTCATCTGCCCCATTATCTTCAACTTACTTGCACTCATCTTCTCGAGCCGCTCCTCGCACCGCCTTCTTGTGTCGTCAGTAGCAGCAGTGTACCTTCCGCCGTCAGGACATCGGACACCGCCAGTCTTCCTGCTCCCATTATGAGCCAACTGGGGAACAAGCCGTCACTCTCATGACATCAGCGGACCAGCATGATTGCCTACCTTACGACTTCCTCTGCTGCAGCCGACTTCCTCTTGCTGCCAGGATATCGGACACCACCAGTCTTCCTGCTCACGCTTCGAGCCAACTGGGGAACAAGCCGTCACTCTCCTGACAAACAGAGTTATTAGTTTCCTTGTCCGCGCCCACTCCTGCTCCACTTCTTGCCTCGCTATCCTCCTCCATCTTCTTCCTTCACGGTACCACCAGCGTCATCATCANTCCGCATCGTTCCTTTGCTCGGCACAAGGATCTGCCCGGTCACATCGCCTGTTTCGCGACGACCTGCACCCACGCCAAAACTTCCTGCAGCGCACGTGGTTTCACCCTTGCGCCCACTCATTCATCATCAGCTGTCGCCTCCTCATCATCAGCATCTGTGGCCAGCACAAGAAGCTGCACAAGCTAGCTGCCCGTCTTGCAGCAGCCTGCACCCACGCCGACAGCAGATTTCTCGCGGCGCGTTGGCTCCTGCCTTCCCCTTGTCGCATTCTATTCCCCTATTTCAGCCGCGCACGAGGTCTTGCCCCTGCACCCACTCCGTCGTTCAGACTTTCTCCGCTCTGTTCATCCGCTCGGCACAAGGATCGCCTACTCTCAACGACCTGCGCCCACGCCAAAATTTCTTCAACGCACGTGGTTCCACCCCTGCACCCAAAATCACTGCCTCCACCTCGTCAGCACTCATCAGCATCTGCCGCAAATTGCCAGGGGTGAGCGAGCTACCTGCCAACTCTGTAGCAGCCCAAGCCAACAACAGATCTTTCGCGGCGTGAGGACACGTGCCTTCCCGTTGCCGCACTCTACATCCTTACTCCAAAGTACACACTGTTTTACTCCTATGCTTAAGGCTTCTTCCCTCATCAGCCCCGCTCAACAGCACTACATTTCCCTCCACTAACAATGACCTTCATTGCCAAAGGGTCTCCTCTCCCAGCATCTCGGCCTCTTATCAATGCCACCACCTGCATCTATGGGCCAGTCAACTTCTCATCCTTCCCTTCTCACTTCCTCAGGCAATGTGAAGACCTGACCCTCACTGCAAGTGGAGCAACAAACATTTTGCAGTGGTTGCGAGACTTCTGCAATGTTTTCCACCTCTGCTACATCAAAGGCGTCCCAATCTCCTACACTATTCAACACTACCCTCTCTACAAAGGAGGAGGATGCTTCCCCACAAACTTCCACTCCACGTTGGTGCCCTTTGTGGAAGAAGAAATTCGAGGAGCACTACTCAGCATTGCTGATCCCATCTTCCATCCACTCATCCGCAAACACAAATGCACCCTCAGTGAGATGTGGAGAGACCTACTTCACGCATGCTGCTACCCCATTCCTCCGCCAGTCCTCGAACCTCCAAAATTGCAACACTGCAGAGTGGTGGCTTCTGCTCAAATCCAACTGGTTTGTGACTGCTACAAGGACAGTTCTCAGGGATCATACTCACGTACAACTCATGCCCAGGCAAATCCAAGGAGGAAACCAACCCTACAAGAAGTGAGCCAGATTCAGGGAGGGTGTTGGAAATATGTGCTCTCTAACTTCGCTTCTTGTTACAAAAGGGCCCCGGGTAAACCGAGAAGAGGTCCAGATCATCTCTCAAAAGAGAGAACAAACAGTCGGTCCAACGGTCTCCTGTGGACCGTTACCGACCAAAAGTGACAAATAGTCACCCGCATCCAGCTAGCGAAGAAGCCGTTGCTCTTTTTCTTTGATCTGTTCCCTTGTATATATGTAGGACGTTCATTCCCTCCAAAGTTTAACCAGAACAATTCTGCTCATCCTGTTCCCCTTTGGTTCCGCGGCTTTGCCGCCGTGCTCTCGCTCTGCTCGCCTCTCGTTCCCTTTTGCCTTTGCCAACCACTCTCAGCTCACCACTCTCTGCTACATCATCCTTCACTCAGCACTTCCTCTCTGTCACCTGTCTAGTCATCACAAATCTCTCACTACCTTCCGTCTACCTTGGAGCTTCAGTGGTTCGCCTCACTGGAGGCTCTGCGACTAACTCCTTGAGATTGCACTCACCTTCCGGTTGCGGTCATTCTTGCTAACACAATCCTGCATGCTTCACTGCTTCTTCTTGCTTCTGCCTCTGCCGTCATCGCCCATTGCATTCTTCTGACACTTTGTCCTATGCCTCACCTCCCGTCCCACTTCCCCCCTCTCCGCATGCTCTGTCTCCCACACCTCCCTCTACTCCTCACGCTCCTTTTCCCCCCTCCCACCACCGCCGCTTTCCGCATCTATCTCTCCCCTCCCTCCCCTCTTGCCATCCCTTGTGCCGTCTCCTGCCTCCCCTCCTGGATTTCCCCCTTCCCGTCCTCAGGTCCCCCCTGCTCTGACCGTGGCTCAGGCACTAGGCTCCTCCCGTGCTTTTTCCCCCACTTGTTGCACAGACTCTGTCTTCCTTTATATTGAGGATATCCTATATGACATCCCTCTACGGGCGTCCTCCCCCGTCAATCTCGCGGGTGATCCTGTCCTCGTAGCTGTGTCACCGCCCCCTCCATCTTCACCTCCTCTGTCCGCGCCCCCTACTGCCTCTTCTGCCCATGCCTCGGCCCTCCTTCCTCTTGTTGATGTCCTCTCGTGGGAGTATCTTCCTCCCCTTCCTCCTTCTCCCTCTCGGTCCCCTTCTTCGCCCACTCCCCTCTATTCTTCCTCTTCTCCTTTGGCAGTTTCCCCTCACCCACCTGTCCCCAGCCCGGACTCCCTTCTCAGTGTACCCTCTGACCCCCACTCGTGGATGCACACGCAAGCTGCCTGGGCTCATCCTCCCGCTCGTCCTTCCTCCCCCCTACTCTTCCACCGCGTATCTTTCCCCCCCTCCTGCCTCTGTGTCCCCGCTCTCTTGATCCATCTTGGAAACTCCTCCTCCCTCCTCCCCTGTTTCTTCCCGCACCCGCTCTTGCACCACTCGTGCTCTTACCTGCGGCTCTGTCCCTCTCCCCACCATCCCTCCGCCTCCCTCCTCGTCACCTGTCTCACCTCCCACTCCGGACGTTTCTCCCTCGGCCTCTCCGACATCACCGGTCCCTGCGTCATCCTCTCCCTCTCCATCCCAGGTCTCTCGTGTGCCTCCTCCTTCTTTCCCCTCCGTCCCACGTCATCCTTCCTCTTCTCCCCTCCCTTTCCTACTTGTTTTCATTGCCACATCGTCAACTCTTTCTCCCCCGCTCGCCTCCCCTGTACCTCTTCCTGCCTCCTCATCTGCCGCTCCTCTACCTTCCCCTTCTCGACTCCCTTCCTCTCTCTCCCCCTCCTCTGCTCTCTCGCTCTCCTCTCTCTCTGCTCTTCTCTCTCTTTCTCTCTCTCTCTCTCTCGCTCTCGCTCTCTTTCTCTCTCTCTCTCTCTCGCTCTCGCTCTCTTTCTCTCTCTCTCTCTCTCGCTCTCGCTCTCTTTCTCTCTCTCTCTCTCTCGCTCTCGCTCTCTTTCTCTCTCTCTCTCTCTCGCTCTCGCTCTCTTTCTCTCTCTCTCTCTCTCGCTCTCGCTCTCTTTCTCTCTCTCTCCCCCTCTGCTCTCTCCCTCTCTCCGCTCTCTCTGCTCTTCTCTCTCTTTCTCTCTCTCCCCCTCCTCTGCTCTCTCCTTCTCCACTCTCTCTACTCTTCTCTCCCTTCTCTCCCTTCTCTCTCTCCCCTACCATCTCTCTCCTCTCCTATCTCTCTCTCTCTCTCTCTCTCTATCTCTCTCTCCTCCTCTTCTCTCCTCTCTGCTCTCTTCTCTTCTTTCTCCACCCTCTCACTCTCTCTCTCCCTCTCTCTTTCTTTCTTTCTGACTCTCTCTATCTCTCCCTCTCTCTCTCCCTCTCTCCCTCTCTCTCTCCCTCTCTCCCTCTCTCTCTCTCCCCCTCTCTCCCTCTCTCTCTCTCCTTCTCCTTCCCTTCTCTCTCACTACCCCCCTCCCTCCCTCTTTCTTCCCTCTCCCCCTCCTCCCCCTCTCTTCTTCCTCTCTCGCCGTTCTCTTGTTCTCACCTCTCTCCTTCCTCCCTTCCGCCCCCTCTCTCTCCATCTCTTCCTCCCTTCACCTCCGACCATTGTGTCCACCCTCTCTCCCTCCTATCCCTCTCTCTCTCCCGCATCGGCTCCCCTGTCCTCCGTGCCTTATGCTCCTCCGCCTCCATCATCCCCATCACTGCTCCGTTGGCTCCATCGGCTCTGGCTTGGCATCCGGCCTCGGTCCGTGGTACCGTTGGGCTCTCCCCTCCCTTGTGGCCCCTCCTCTTTGTCGCCCCTCCGCTCTCCCGTGTTGCTGTCCCCTTCCTCTTCTCTCGGTCGTCCCCTCCGGCATCCGGGTACCCTCCCCTCGTTGCGTTGGTCCCCATCCAGCCCCTCGGTGCTCTGCGCCCTCGGTCACTCGCCGCTGCCACCCCCTCCCCCTTTCCTCCCCTCGGCCCCTTTCGGCTCCATCCCTGTCCCACCCCTCTCTACTCATTCTTCCCACCTTCCCCTTCTCCTTCTCTTGTTCCTCTTCCCCCTCCTCCCCTCTTTTCCCTCCCCTCCTTCCCTCTTCTCTTGTCCATCTCCCCTCTTTCTCCCTCTTTTCCTTTCCTCTCTCCCTCCCTTCCTCTCCGCTGCCCACGCCCTCGCCGTCCCCTCCTCCTCTCCTGTGGGGCCTCCCATCCTCTCCCCATCTTCCTTTCCCCTTCCTCTCGACCCTTCTTCCTCCTCTCTTGCTCTCCTCCCCTTACCCTTGCTTCTCCGTCCTCCCGCACATCCGTCCTCTCTCTCCCCTCCTCTGTCCTCTTCGTCCTGCCCATATCTCCTTCCCCTTTGCTTTTCTTTGCTTTCCTCTCCTCCGCTCTCCTTCCCTTCTCCCTTTGCCCCTTCCCTCCCTCACGCCTCCGTCATCTACCCTCTTCTCTCTTGTGGTTGCTGTCCTCGCATTGCCTCCCTGTCATACGTGGATTCTTGCATCTCTCTGTTGTCTGATGTGTCACTCCCGGGTTCTCCCCCTCTGCCCTGTGCTTTGTGCGTCTTGCCGACCGCTCCGCGGCCTTGGCCTCTCGCACGTCTTTTCCTCTCCCACTTTTGCTTCCCATTCCCTCCCTCTCCCCCTAACGCACGTCCCTAAATACACACTGCACACCATGGTTCTTCCCTCATCTCCTCTCACTGCTTGGTCCTCTTGTAGCCGTCTGTTCCTTGCCTCTGTTGCTCCGTCCCTGACGTCGTGTAGCACCATGCCTGAGCTCAGTCTCGTTAGTCCTCTAGCAGGTGTAGCAGCTGCTAGAGCCGCTCATGCCAAGGCACAGTTTGTCGATGCCTCCTCCCGTGCTCCTAGCCTCCCGGCGTCCGATGGCTCTGGTTTTGTCAATGAGTTCTCTATCCTCTCTTCTCAGTCTGCTGCTGCTGCGGCTGTCACTTCTGCTCTCGCAGCTCTTCGTGTTCCTCCCCCTCCACCCCCTCCCCACCAGCCCACTCCTCCTCGTGATCCCCACGCCCTCCTCTCCATGGCCATTGTCGATGCCCTCGCGGCCCGTCCTGTTCTCAACCACTCCCTTGCCCCGCCTCCCCTAGTTGGTCCTGCGGTCCACCCTCCCCACGCCGGTGTCTTCCGCGGACCCACGGGGTTTGGCGGCGCCATCGCTCCGGACCGCGAGGTTGCTCCCGGTGGTGGTGGGATTGCCGCGGCCGGTAGTGCTGCTACTGTTGCCGCCTGTGCCTTAGCCGAAGCTGGTGGTGGTGCGGAGGCTGGCGTCGGCGGTGGTCCTGTCCCTGCTGGTTTCGCTGGTGGTGCTGCTGCTGCCGGTGGCCTAGTTGCGGCAGGTGGTGTCGCTGCCGCCGGCACTAGTGGTGGTGCTGCTGCCGCTAGTGGTGGTGCTGTTGCCAGAGGTGCCGCTGCCGTCGGCGATGCGGTTGCTGCCTGAGGTGCTGTTCCTGCTAGTGATGTTGCGGCCACTGGAGGTGCTACTGTTGGTGACCCTCACATTGCCCTTGCCCACACTGAGGCTCGTCATGACGCCATGACCCTTGCCGTTGCTCAGATTGTCAACCTTGGCCTTTGCCCGCCTGCCTCGCAGATGCCTCTCACCTCCGCTCCCAGCCACGCTGCCGGCACGCCCTTTAGCGAGTGGTCCGCTTGCTTTGTCTCGTGGGCGCACATGCACAGCCTTTGGGAGTACTATGACCCAGTTCCTACCCTCCATATCACGCACCCTGATCGTGCGCCCCTCGCTTTTCACCTTCTTTACTTGGCCGCCTCCACTGTCGCTCTCAGCCAGCTTGATCGCTTTCCGCCGACCACCGCCCTCCTTGCTTGGCCTCGTGAGGCCTGGGCTGCCCTTCTGGCTTTGTACTCCTTTGATTCCTTTTGCTCCGCCACATCTCTCCTCGCCAACCTTCATGCTCTCTCCCGGCGTCCTGACGAGTCCTTGGATGCCTATTTGGGGCGCATGGAGCTCCTGTAGAGAGAGCTTCTCGCTGCAGGCGCCTCTTTGACGGATCAGGCTTTCGTCACGTCCGTCGTCGCTGGTCTCGGTCCTGCCTTCTACGGCGCTCTCACGTCCTTTCCCCTCGCTCTCACTCTCTAGGCCGCGTATCAAACTCTTGGGGAAGTTTGGCCTGTCCTGCTAGACGGGCTCCATTCCTTCCAGGCAGTCTCCCAGCCTGCTCTCCCTCCCGTTGAGCCCATCCTGTCTGACGCTCTGCCCGGTCTCCTCCATGTCCCAGTGGCTCGTGCCCTTGCTGTTCGTGCTCCACCTGGTGTTGGCGGTGCTCGTCCGCCCACGTGCTAGAACTGCGATGTGGTGGGTCATCGTCACAATGCGTGCCCACTTACCCCAATCCCTTGATCTTCGTGAGCGCATTGTGCGTCAGCGCGCTCTCCTTCATGGTTGTGCTTATGTTGCCCCTGGCGGTCCTCTCCCTGCTGCAGTCCCCGACGCTCCTCCCCTTGCCACCCCTGTCCGTCTGTCACCGGTACCTGGGGCACCCCCTCCACTTGGAGAGGATGTGATCATTGCTCTCGTTTGTCACGTCCTACCTGAGGGTGTTCTGGGCGGCCCCCCGCCTGCTGTTACGTCTCCTTTGGTTGATCTCCTGGCTGCCCCTGCCTCTTGTCCCACTACTCCTAGCGTTCCCTCGCATGCTCCATGCCCGTCTCCCCCCTCCCCTCGCACGACTGCGTACAACCTCCTCTCCGGCACTGAGCGTGTTGTGTATCCGTCTTGGGTGGTGGACGGTGCTGTGACTGATCACATGTGTCCCATTTGGGAGCTTTTTACAGAGTTCAGTCTGGTCTCTCTGATTACTTTGGTGTATACTGATGATGGGGCCCCCCTCCCTGTGCTCGGTGTTGGCACTGTTTGCCTCCGCTCCTCGGCCGGATCCCTCACCCTATCCTTCGTTCTGTACGTCCCGGCTCTTGATTTTCCCTTCTATCTGTGCCGACTCTCGATGTGTGCGGGTTCTCCACCACATATGCCCTCGGTCTTGTCGTAATCACTGATCGCGCTAGTGGTCGCGGCGTCCTCCATGGTCGCCAGCCCCCTGGCGAGGGCTTGTGCCAGGTTCATGGCCCGCACTCTGTTTCTGCACCCGCAGCGGATGCTGTTGCGCTTGTCGCACTCTCTTGCTCGGCTCACTCGCACCTTCTTCATCGTCGAATTTGCCATCTTTCCTCCCCCGGTGTGGCCTTCCTCCTCCGTACCCTTCCCGCTGATGGCCTATCTGACCCCTAGTTCCGGGCCCCTTACGCTGCCGATTGCACATTTTGTGCCGTCGGCAAGATGCATCGCTTTATTCCCCCCTTCCTCTCCCTCTCGCGTGTCTGCTCCTCTTGAGCTCGTGCATGCCGACATCCTTGGTCCCCTCCAGGATGAGTCTCTTGCTGAACATGCCACATATGTCCTCAACCTGATCAACGACTATTCTCGATACATATGGGTCTTCTTTCTTCGGGCAAAGAGCGATGTTGCCCAGACCATCGAGTTGTGGGATGCGTCAGCGCAGAGACAAGGTCGTCACCATTTACTGCGCTTTCAGTGTGACCGTGGTGGCGAGTTTTCTGGTGACACAGCATTGTTTTTTGACCGTGAGGGTGTGGTTCATGAGCTCTCTATGCCCTATTCTCCACAACAGAATGGCGTTGCGGAGCTCTGGAACCGTACCCCTGTTGAGGGCGTTCGCACGATGATGGCTGAGGCTGGCTCTCTTGATCGCGGCCGTAGCTTCTGGTCCGAGGCGGCCCGCTATCGCACGTGGGTTTGGAACCAGATCCCCCATGGCCCTCTTGCCCCCAACACCACGTCATTCTAGCTTTTCTTTGGTTGACGTGCCGACCTTAGTCAGGCTGTGGTGTGGGGCACCATGGCTACCGTCTACCTTGCTCCCCCTTCTCGGTCTGGCAAGCTCGATCCG
Source organism: Penium margaritaceum (assembly GCA_023375785.1). Taxonomy (NCBI): domain Eukaryota; kingdom Viridiplantae; phylum Streptophyta; class Zygnematophyceae; order Desmidiales; family Peniaceae; genus Penium; species Penium margaritaceum. Next base: position 77,794 of record SZWC01011514.1, on the reverse strand, counting down.
CCTGGCCGCCTGTGCGTCACCCTAAGGGTTGCGCCTCATTCTTGTGCTCACTGTTTCTGGGTCCCGGTCGCCCATCGACTCATCGAGTCCTGCCACGCTTGCTTCTTTAAGCAGGTGACTTATGGCGTCTTCCGCGCACATCGCTGTCTCCCTCCTCCGACCTCTGCCACGGTCTACACCTCCAATGGCCTTGTGGTTGCTGGTGCCCCTTCCCCTTCTTTGCCTCCCTCTGGGACCCCCTCCTCATCTCTTCCGCATTGAGTTGTCACCACTCCTACCCCTTCCCCTGTGGCCCCCCTTGTCCGTACCACCGCCAACCTCCCATTTGCTCCCCCTTGTTCCCACTTCATTCTTGTCCTCCTTGTCTGTCCACCCGCCCCTTCCTACGGCTTCTTCCCTTCCTTCCCCATTCGTTCCCCCCTCCACCGGAGGGCCTCCTCCCGTGTCTTTCTCCACTCCTCTCCTCCCTGGTCCTTTTCCCTCTGCCTCACCTCCCATCCCACATCATCCCTCTCTGCCCACACTTCCACCCCCTCCCCCGCCTCCTTTGCCCCCCTCGCACCACTCTGTCTCTCTCCTCCCTCCCCTCTTGTCATCTCCCGTGCTGCCCCCTGTCTCTCCCCCGGGCTTTCCCCCCTCTCCCCTTCTGATCCCTCCTGCTCTGACCGCAGCCCAGGTTGTGGGCTCCCCCCGTGCGCCTTCTCCCGCTCGCTGTACTGATCCTGTCCTCCTCTCTATTGAGGATGTCCCGGAGGACACCCCCCCATCCATGTCCTCCCCTAGCGATCTCGTGGGAGATCCTGTCCTTGTCCTGGTTACACCGTCTCCTCCATCCTCACCCCTTGCTGCCTCCTCTGCCCACCCCTTGCCCTTTCCTCCTCTTGTCGACGTCCTCTCTCATGAGACCCTTCCTCCCCTTCCTCCTTCTCCCTCTCGGTTCCCTTCGACGCCCACTCCCCTCCTCAGTCCATCTCCTCCTCTGGTCGTTTCCTCCCACCCACCCGTTCCCAGCCCAGATTCCCTCCTCGATGTCCCCTCTCGCCCCCACTCGTGGATGCGCACGCACGCCGTCTGGGCTTGTCTGTCCGTGCCTCCTCCCCCCCTCCTCTTTCCCCTCCCACGCTTCCTCCTCCTCCTCCCGTCCCTGCGTCTCCGCTTCTTCATTCCGTCCTGGACACTCCTCCCTTCTCCCTTGTCTCTTCCCGCACCCACTCTCGCACCGCTCGCGCTCTTACCTGTGCCTTTGTCCTTCTTCCTGTTGTCCTTCCGACTCCCTCCTCGCCCCCTACCTCGTCCTCCGTTCCAGTCGTTCCTCCCGTGGTCATTTTGACGTCACCGGTCCCTACG